>CACSLI010000309.1:0-49550 GCA_902706615.1 Meloidogyne luci | reverse complement strand
CCCCCCTAAAATATTTAATTTTTTTTTGGCATTGCTATTTTTCAAACCACAGCACGGTTAATCCCTATATTCAATAAGATTAGAAATGATTATGGGGGGAATATCAGGATTGGGGGATATAAGGGGATTCTGATGGATTAAGGGATGGCGGTGGATTAATATGATTCGGGGATTTGGAGAGATATTAGGTATTAGGTGTGAATTTATGAATTAAAAGAGATAAGTATAAGAGTATTTTTTCACTTTATTCAATCAATGTCCGATATCCTCCCAAGTCCTGATCTCAAATCCATTGATTTCCACCTTAATCCAGTCAAATTGGATTTGAGAGGTCCACTAAAATCTTTTACTTCTAAATCTCATAATATTCAACTTAATCCTCCAGCATTTCCCTTAATCTCTTAAAAATCCATTAATATCCAACGATGTCTACTCCACTAATTCCATCCACTTGATCTCTCGACGAAGGAATAAAGTCATGTCACATTGACTTTAATACCTGAAAATGCCAAGATAGGCATCTTAATCCAATCCCTTTAATATTATTAAACTTTGGGACTTAACTGAGTTATATAAAAAGTGGGATAATATCTAAAATAAGTTCTTAATTAGGTATCCCGAACCTTAAACCAAGTTTTTTATGAATTTACGGACTGAGGAGTACTTGATGAAAGTTTTGTGCTAGGATTTTCGTTAAGAAACCTTTAGTTTGTGATGAATTCTCTTAAATTTAGAAAATATTATTCAAAATTTGGTAAAAAATTTTGGTTTTCAGAAAATTTAGAGATCGAAAAAAATAACCCCCCCTCTAAAATAACCCCCCCCTCTAAAATAACCCCCCTCTAGAGGTCGATCGAAAAAAAAATAACCCCCGGGGTTTTAGAGAAATACGGTAGTCGATTTGAGTAAACGTTCACAGTAAATATTTTGACAGAAACCTGAGTAAAAATAATAAAATCTTAAGGCGAGAACCTGTTCTCTTCGCTTACAGCCCTACCATTATTCGACACAAATCGAATACCCAAACTGTCAACAAAGAATAAAAGTAATATTAATTTAATGCTAATCGAAGACATTTTGTTTAGAGCTTTCAGATTCATTATAAAAAAACTCTGAAATTTTAAAAGTTAGAGCCAAAGAATGAATTATGGCGCCAGAAAAATAAAAAATGGCGGATATTGAAATAGGCCCATAACCGATTTTCTATTTCCTACAAAATAATTAAAAAAGCCGCTTTGTAAATTAAAAATCGCTATTTTCATATTAAAATCTTTAAAACTAATGCATTAAATATTTAATTTTATTATCATTAATTAACTATGACTTGAAAATAAACTAGGTAACAAACAATTGGAAATTAAATTAAAAATTTATTTTTAACAAATTTAAATTAGTTTAAAATTTAAAGAGTATTTATTGAAAATTATGAAACTATGGGCGTTTCTTTCAACAATGTTTATATTTAAAAAATTATATAGACAAAAATACTCAGGCAAGTTTTCCTAACTAAGTCTGGCTCTTTGGATTACAGAAGCTGAACTTAATTTTATCTTGCTAATGCTACTCAAACTTAATTTTATATAAAATATTTAAATAAAATAAAAATTAAAAAATATTATTATGAAAATAATAAAAATTTAGCTAGGAGGAAGTAAAGTGGGCAAATTTTTTACTTTTTAAATTAATTTTTTTAATTTTTAATTTGTATAAGTAAGGATTATTTTTTTATTTCCATTGTCTAACTTAAATTTTTTTAAAAGCGGAAGCTGGGAGTCGATAAATTTTTTGTTAAAGCCAAAAATCAATTTCAAATTTTATCTTGCTAATGCTAAGAGAGGTAATTCAATCAATTAAAAATTTTTTTAAATTAAAGGAAGAATTTAATTTAAAAAAAAGATTTGCAAAAGTTTTAAGCAATGCAGAAAAAAGAATGAAGATAAAAATTAAGGGATTTAGAGCTTCAATTTAATGAATTCTCAAGGGTTGCAAGTTAAAACCGAAAATTTAAGTCTACTATTATTTAAAAAATTTAAAACAAAAAAAAGAATTTACATAAAATCAAAATTATTAATTTATAACTCAAATTAAGTAATATAAAATCTAATTATATGTAATAATTAGGGATGGGATTTATATGGATTTCCATATTTTTTTCCTGACCTAGTTGGTCGTGAAACGCACGAAAAACGTTGTTTTAGCATATGTTGATAAGACCGATAATGAGTTATCAATCCATATTTTCCATATTTTTCCAAATTTTTGCGTTCCGTCCATATTTCCATATTTTATCCATATTTCGTCATTTTTTGTAAAATTTTGCCAAAAATTGGTCAAAATTTTGAAAATTTTGCCGAAAATTGGTCAAAATTTTTTGAAAAAACTTTTTTCGAAAAATTTTTGGGTAAAAATTTTAGAAAAAATTTTCTGATCAACTATTATTAAAATTATTCCCCCGGGAAACACTTTAAATGTAACATTAATTAAAAAATCCTTTAAAAACACTTTAAATGAACAAAATCAAATTATTTAAATGTGAATATTCATTTTCCCGTTAAAAATTTTCAGTTTTCGGTCCATATTTGATCCATATTTTGGATTTTAGTCCATATTTCAGTCCATATTTGAGATTTTTAGTTCATATTATATGTCCATATTTTCGATTGATAGTCCATATAAATCCCATCCCTAGTAATAATTAATAAAATTATTCCGATAGC
This sequence comes from Meloidogyne luci, assembly GCA_902706615.1. Classification (NCBI taxonomy): domain Eukaryota; kingdom Metazoa; phylum Nematoda; class Chromadorea; order Rhabditida; family Meloidogynidae; genus Meloidogyne; species Meloidogyne luci. Next base: position 46,833 of record CACSLI010000309.1, on the reverse strand, counting down.
TTGAATTAAAAATAATGGCGGCACGACAATTGCAAATACGCACTTGAGGATATGACAAATGAGGATAGAAATGAAAAAAAAAACTTGGAAGACCATAAAAATTCATTTTTTTACAGCGCCGCATCAAAAAATCCTTTTTTTATAAAAAATGCAAGAAAAATCGAAAAAGGCTGTATTTTACACGGTGGCCCATTCAGAAACGGGTCAAATTACATAACATTCGATTCGTCTCGGCGAGCTTAGTCGAATAGTAACACCTTATAAACCGAGAACCCATAGGGGGAGTAGGCACATTTTTGTGGTGAAAATTGAATTTTTTAAATGATCGCTCATTCGAAAGAGCTATCTACGGTATTTAGTTGCCTATATCTCGGTCAACTCAAGTCGGATTTCTTTGATTTTGTGTAATTCGGCTCGACTCGATGAGCTATTTCGAATGAGCTATCATTTAAAAAATCCAATTTTTCACCCCAAAAATGTTCTTACCCTCCCCTATGGTTTTTTGGGTTTGAAAGGTCAGTGACATTGCACATTAAAACCCTAAGTTTGTTTATATATAGAAACATAAATTTGTTTTAAATACTTTTTTCACCAAAAATATCATAAATAGAGATAAAGGTTCACAACAAAAATATTCAGAGTTAAAAATTAACAAAAATCATAATGGTTGATTATAGGGGAATTCAAAATTTTATAAATTAAAAAGAGGATGTAAATTGGTCAAAGGCTGAAAATAACAAAATTTCAAAAATAATTTAAAAGGGAAAGAAAAACAATTTTAAATAAAATATCGAAAAGATGATGAAAAATATAACGTAATGTTTCTAATAGAAGCACATCTCCAATAGAAGACATGCCCTATTAGAAGCCCAGTCAATGAGGGGTATTGAAAAATAGACGCCCAGGGCTTGTATTAGAAACATTACGATAAATCCATTTTTAAATTAATAAAATAAAAGAAAATTCTTCACGTTTTTTGTAGAACGCGCAAGGAATGAGCACAATAAAAAAATCTTACAAACTCAAAAATTGAATAAAAACTATGTATATAATTAGATATTATCTTCAATCTCCTGTGAATTTTAGACTAAAAAATTTGCTAGTAATAATTTTAGATTATTTCTAAAAAATATTTTTGAGTATTGTAAGCAAAAAAATTTGTGCTTATCCCTTGCTGATTTCTTTAAGAAATAATTTGGGGAAAAATAACAGTAACTGTCCAGTTCGCTATCCACCTGTCTGCAAAGGGAATGCGCACTTCGACCACTTTTCCTTCTTACTGATACAATATACCTTTTCTCACTTGGAAAAGAAAGAGAAATAGGAATTGGATTCTAATGCCTAAGATCTCATTTCTGACAACTCAATTTAATCTTCAAAAGCCGAAGGCTATGTAGATATTCAAGTATCTGCAGATCGAAAAATGCGATCCAAAATTTTCTTCAGAGGAATTATTTGTAGTTCAAGAAAGGGTAAAACTGAAGTAAATTGTATTGTTATTTAATTTTATAAAATAAAGTTTTTTTATTTATAAAATTATGTTCTCACTTAACTAAATATTAATTCTTTAATTTTCTCCTTCTATTCCGAGAGGAAAAAGTTTGCTCTATAATTGAGAACGAAAATGGGGAAGAAAGAGGGGAAGAAAAGTGGCATTCCATGGCATTCTCTATTCATGACAGGTGGATAACGAACTGGACATTTTACCAATAACAAGCGTGACCCTAAAAATATAGTATTTCGTATCTAAATTAATAATTTTTAAATCTTAACTGAGAGAATTTTTAATATTAAATTTTAAAATATGTTTAGTGTCACGCATTGTTTAAAAAATGATTTTATGTTAAATTTATAAAAATAAAAGAGTATTCTCAAAGCATCTCTCAAATTTTCCTTCTGTTAAATTTCTTATAAACTAAAATTAAAATAATTTTAAGATAGCAATAACGAATTAGGGAAGGGACGAGTTGGAAAAATATCGGGTCTTGTTCTTGGATTGGCTTTGGAATATTTTTGAATTGGGTTTTGGGTATCGGTTCAGAAAAATCCTGGTTTTGATATCAGGTAATCCTTTTAGTCCCTGATACGGATATTCCTAACGGTAAATTTGGTATTGGGCTCGATCTTTTTGAGCTTTTGATAAATACACCCCTTAAAGACCGGTGAAATAAAACAGAAAGCAAAAGATGGTAGACGTGTGGAGAAAAAGAAAAGAAAGTTGGGAGGCTAAAAATCATTTTATTTCATTCCATCTGTTACGACCCGAGGTATCCGAGATTTAACTAATGTCGACGAGCACAATAATAACACTTTCTCCGATGTAGAAATAAACAATGTGTAGGCGAAGGGAATGGGACAGACAAAGGAGATCAGTGACTAGCCCTGCTATTATTATCCTAATAGACTGACGCTTTCACTGGCTTTTATACTAAACACTTTAAGGGCTGACACCCATACACAACACCATCTCAACAAGCGTATGGTAGAATGGATAGTGCGAAAACTTACTTTTGATGAACAAATTGAATGGCTCCCAATTGAATTGAACGGTCAAATCGAACATTAGAGTTAATAGCATTTTGAACAGCATTAAGGAAATTCTGTTCGGCTGAATATTCAGTGTGAAGTCGCCAAGCAATTTGCTGAGCTCTTGGTAAGAATCCGCGTCTAAAGATATTTTAATCTTATTTTCAAAATATTTTATTTATAAAAATTAATTGAAATTTGGACTGAAATAGAACTTGAATGCCAAAATATCATGATGAAAATTTTTTGGAGTTATTATTTAAACCCACTCCTCATCTAGCAAAGCATTGACAGCATTTTGAAATTCATTTTCCAAATTTGGAGCACGAACCCACATTCCTAATCTAAGGTATTCAACAACAGATGCATTGTAACGTTGATCACCAGAAAATGGTAGACAAACGACTGGGACACCAGCAAATAAAGCCTGAATCGGAATATTAGTTTACATGGTCATTGAAGACATATTTTAGTTATTCACCTCGTTTAGGCTGTTTTGCCCACAATGAATGACTGCTAATTTTGTGTTACGTTGAGCTGATGTAATAAAAATATTTTAGGTTTACGTAAAAGTATTAGTTAAATAGGGAAAATTATGGCGAATATATGTGGATATTGGTTCTCATAGGCAATAGGATCATTGAACACTAACAGGTGGAGAAAATAACAAATCCCATTTGATTCACGACTAAGCCTTTTTTAATTATTATCCTTTGAATTTCAAGTCAGATTATCTCCACCCTATGGGTGGAAGAAAACTATTTTTCTTGAATTTCAAACATACCCAACAATATTTTAATTAAAAATGAAACCCCTATCCCGTTGGTGATATGTTACATTAAGACAACGACTCATACATATAAGTGAAAAATATTTTTAATTTAAATGTATAATTATTAATTTTAAAAAATACCAAGAATCCCTTTCAGATAAATTCTTCGGTAAAATAAATGTACATTGTCTGGAAGTTCTACATTATTGTTAACATAATTTCGAATAAACGCATCAGCGCGAAAAACAAAGTTACAATTTTGATGTTGCCTAAAAGCATTGAAAATGCTAACTAATTGGTTTTGTGAAAGTCCAAAAAATGAAATTGTTGTGCCAAAACTGACTACTGCAATGCAGTTGGACTGAAATTATTTTGAAGAAAAAATATTAAAATCGCCAAGAAAATGTATAGAAGCTTAATATCAGCTTCATAATAAAGTTAATACATACATCATTGAGGAAACTATATTCATCATCCAAAACAGGTTCAATCGCACCAGTATTCAAAACTTTAGATCTGAACATTTCTAAGTTTTCTTGGTCGATAGCAATTCCTCCAATAAATCCTATTTTGTTATTAATATGTCGTGGATATGCAACAATCTGAGGGTGATTTATCAAAAAGTAGCGAACATTTGCGAATATTTGCCATAGTGGAGGAAGAGAATTTTGTTGAAAAAATTCATCCCCATATATTTGTTGATAATTATTAATTATATTCCCAAGTTCCTCTATATTTTCGTTCAGTCTCTGGCTTCCAATTAAACGGATTTGAGAATCTGCAAATCCATCACCTGGCTGAGCCGTATAATATTCTAAATTTTGAAATTATTAACTGATATAGTGGTTACAAGTTAGTTGAAACAGTTGCGTTGTCTTATGTTTAGGGATCAAACATAGGCTTATTGGATTCCCATATACATATGCATAAAAATGTTAACCTATTCCCAGATTTATATTCAAAATATAAATAATTCCTCGTTAATATAATCTCTATATAAGTATAGGTGGAAAAGTGCACTAGAATTCTCCAAGAGGCTTGGCGCTCCTTACTATGTGTTGTTAATTTTAAACAAATACCTGGCACTTCAACTGGTATTGGGAGCCCCAAAAAATGGTAGAATGGAGGCCTAGCAGGAGTTGCTGATATAGCAATCGTGTTACGTATACGAAGTTCATAAAAAATTGCAAAGCCACTTGGGAGGTGACCAACTTCTGCTATGCCCAAAGAAAAACGTTTTCTCCTCAACAAGTTGTATGTACTATGACTTTTTAAATCTGAATTTATTTATAAATCATAATAGAAAGTAAAGTTGAATGCAGTGCTTTGTACTTCTACTTCGTGCCATCACTAATTTTGACCACGGACACGCGGAGCACTTACTTGTTACAAATATTCTGCCATCACGGAGCGGCTCAGAAAATCTTCGGCTATTGATCTGGAGCCCATATCCCTTTAGTCCTTCAATCAATGGAATTACCATAGTCCTCCAATATCTCCCTACACGCCTGACATCCTCCGTAATCCCCAGGTATCTTGTTAAATCTCTTAATTCCTCCAACTTCCTCCAAATCCAAATATATGCACGATATCTCTCCAAATCACTATCGACCCACACCTTATATCAGTTAAAGGCATTGCGTGATGATAATGCGAAAGTACCCATAAAATAATCTGCCGATTTAAAAAAAAGAATTCGCTCCAGAAAAATTATACCTTGATAAAAGTACTTAGCACGATGACGAACAAGATTAATATAATCTGGCCGTTTAGATGTTATATTTTCACTTTCCCAATTATTTACTGGACCATCTTCTCGTTGTCGTGTATTATTAATCGGAATAGTTTTTCTTATCACATTGCCATTTAAAGTAAAACTGTTTAAATGATTATTTCGTTGTATATAATTGGCGACAACAAAATACTTTAATTAGTAAAATGAATTTAGAGTACAGCAAATCCTTCAAAATGAGTTAATTAAAAAATTTATAGGGAAGGGGGCTTATTTTAGAAGAGGGCTTATTTTAGGGACGGGGGTTATTTTTGAGGATTTACGATATAATAATGAACTACTATAATACATATAAAGGAAAACTGACCACGCAATATCCTTGTGAATCGAGTATGTTAGCTAATGCAACCTTAAATTATATAAAAAAAATTTAGCAATAATGTTTTTGGTCTTTCGTCGTTTTAGTCTTTCTGCTCTCGCTTGCATGGAATTTGATAGACCGGGCCTGGGCTCTTCTGATAGTATCCGTGCTGATTAACACGTTAAAAATTGGAAAAAATCCTATAAACACCTATATTAGGTTTCATGCTGACTGTCTCAAAAGTTCTATAGCTTTCCTAAGCCGAGTTTGAACCCTAATATTAAATTTCCAATTAGCGGTACTTACTGATAATTGCATATGGCTGTAATCTTTGTCTTCTGCTAGATACAGTATTTCTGAATAATATATTAATTATTAATTTAACAAAATTATTGAATAAGTAAAATTATTCTGATTTTACGCATATTAGGTGTGTCAGTCTTGGAAAATCAAGGTTCTGGCCGGAATTTTTTGGATTACTACGGTCAGATAATATTCAGACAATCATAAAAAATGGATTTTGTACCCATACTGCGGAAATATCAGGCCAAATTCGGTTCGAAACAGGGATCCAATGTATTTTAATTAAAATATTTCAATAAATTAAAGAAATTTTATGCTAAAAACTTTGTCCTCCTCCACTTGCGCAGTTGCCAGACTGTACTTGATGCAATTTTATAGTGAGTAATAACACAAAAATTAAAGAAAATACTTTCATTTTTCTGTTAAATATTATATAAATGTCAAAATTTGAGTCCCACAGTTAATCCTGAGTTACTTTATTTACAATAACACGCTCTCATAGATTCACAGTACTATAGAAAACGCCAAAAATATAGCAAGAATTTTTGACGTTAGAGGTCCAACTTTTAGGTTGTTATACATCAAACCTCTGAATTATCAACAACATTCATTTCTGTCATATCAACTGGGCTTACTTCGCTAGGTTTATAATGAAAATAAGTTTCCCATTCAGTTTTTCCCATTCAGTATATTTTTTTCCTGAATAAATTATGGCGAGAGAACTCAAATATGCCATTAGTTTTTCGATATTATGATTTTGAACGAAGTTACATTTCAATATATTTCAACATTTTACCAATTTCCCCGTTATTTTAATATTTGTCACTTTTTTCAAATTATTTCAATATTTTTGCATATTTTTGTCAAAATTTTGGCATTTTTCATAAATTTTAGCAAAAATGTAAAGAAATCTGGCCCTTGACGTCCAAAAATCTCAAAATTTTCGCCTGCGGCGCTGAAAAGTGGATATTATGGTCCTTTATTCACTAGTGCCGTTGTCTTCCCACTGGTTCTTCACTACATAGAATGGCGTTCAGCCCTTTTTCAAAAAAAATTTCTTAACCAAAACCTCAAAATGTGTAACTGAACAAAAATCCCCATAAAGGTCGTCCCAAAATGTTCTGGCCTCAAAATTCAATATTTTGAGGCCATATTTCACGATTCTATTTCAATATAGATCCTAGCCAGGGCTGGGCGCAATTGCGGATTGCGAGTTGCGGATTGCGGAAATTGCGGGGGTTTTTGCAGGTGCGAGTTGCGGATTGCGGGTGCGGATTTTTAAAAAGAAATTGCGAGTTGCGGAGTGCGGGTGCGGATTTTTAAAAAGAAATTGCGAGTTGCGGATTGCGGGTGCGGATTTTTAAGATTTTTACGCAATTTTCACGCAATTTTTCGAAATTTTCCTCACAATAAATGGAAGAAATCTGGCTTCTTGTCCTTCCCAAATTCTCAAAATTATTTCGAATAATTCGAAGAAATTCGGTGATCAAAGATGGTATCATGAAATTGGTGGATATCATGAACTTGCTTTCACTTAATCCTCTTAATCCCCTAATATCCCTCAATCCTTCCATATTCCCACAAAGCGTATATCCCTCCTCATTCCACTGATATCTCTTAAATACCCTTATTTCAGAACCTCTATCGCCCGTTACTAATCACTTATTTCCGACAAATCCGTTTATACTTCACTCCCTAATCCACATATTCGGTTCGGTTAACCGAAAGTTTCAGTTCGGTTTGTCAGTTCCAGTTCAGAGTCTGAACGTCTATTCTACTGCCGGACTCGTAGCAAATGATCCTAGAAAGAGATTTTAACTATAGTCTAAAAATTGCGGATTGCGAGTTGCGGAAATTGCGTAAATTGCGGGGTTTTTGCAAGTGCGAGTTGCGGATTGCGGGTGCGGATTTTAAAAAGAAAATTGCGAGTTGCGGATTGCGGGTGCGGATTTTTAAAAAGAAATTGCGAGTTGCGGATTGCGGGTGCGGATTTTTAAAAAGAAATTGCGAGTTGCGGATTGCGGGTGCGGATTTTTAAAAAGAAATTGCGAGTTGCGGATTTCGGGTGCGGAATCTTTTTTTCGATTGCGCCCAGCCCTGATCCTAGCCCTAGTTTAGCCATATATTTATAACTTTAATTAAATATAAAAAATTTAAATAAATAAAAAAGTGAGTGAAGGTTATTGAATATAAATTATTAAAAATTATAGCTAATAAAATTTAAAAACGCATTGCAAGATGTCTCGCTATCCATTTCACTCTATTAGAGAATCCCCAATAGAGAGACGAGAAATAAATATATGTAGGTTGTATCCCCGCGAGCGAGAATTTAAAAAAATTTAAATTGCCAATAATTTTCACGTGTAAAATTTTCTTTTGTAGCCTTTTAAAATTTAAAAGAAATCAATATAATTAAGTTAATTAAATAAAAATGTTTAATTGGCATTTAATAATAAATTTTCAATAAACGGTTAAAATACTAAATATATGTAAAATACAACCAGTGTTGCAAAAGTTCCAAAATTTTTCTGGAACCGGTTCCACTTTCTGTGGAACCGGTTCCACTTTCTGTGGAACCGGTTCCACTCCTTGAGTGCAATCTCTCCCCTATTGGCTCAAAAATGACTTAAGACAAGCTTTACCTTTCCCTTCAAAATACACTATATTAACAATAAAGACACTTAAGATATACATTAACGGCTTATAAACAACTTATAGACAATAAAAATAAAATTCTAAATGTCCAAACATGGTAATTAGTACAAATTAATATATAGTGCAACAATGTAAATGGCTCACCCCGTTTTGTTGCTTATTGTAAACAAAAAAATAAATAAAAAATACATGTAGGTAGTATCCCCGCGAGCGAGAATTTAAAAAAAAATTTAAATTTAAATTGCCAATAATTTTCACGTGAAAATTTTCTTTTGTAGCCTTTTAAAATTTAAAAAAAATCAAGTTAATTAAATAAAAATGTTTAATTGGCATTTAATAATAAATTTTTAATTAAGTTAATTAAATAAAAATGTTTAATTGGCATTTAATAATAAATTTTTAATTAAGTTAATTAAATAAAAATGTTTAATTGGCATTTAATAATAAATTTTCAATAAACGGTTAAACCAGTTCTGGAACTGCTTTCTAAATTTCGTCGGTTTAAATTCCGGAACCGCTTTTTTAATTTTGGCGGTTCCAATTCCAGTTCTGGAACCGCCTTTTTAATTTAGTCGGTTCCAGTTCCAGTTCTGGAACCGGTTCCAAACTTGTTCAAGTTCCAAAAAATTTTTCACCTATTTTAATAAAAAGTTTTATTTTTTTCATAAATAAGGGACAAATGAAGCATATTAATAATTAATCAACTGTTAAGGTGTATGAATAACTCTGCATTTAATAATTTCTCTTCAGTGCGATTCATGATTCCTTTAGGAGACTTAAATAGATTCGTGAGGATAAGATTTGAGGGGATAAAGAATAGATTTCCCCTTTCGACATTTTGTTTTTTCCAACCCCAATACGTATTGTTATTTAGACCACGACTGCTTCATTTAGCGCCGCAGGCGAAAATTTTAAAAATTTTGGAGGATCCTTACGGCAGAAACCTTCCTTTTTTGCGCCACAGGCAAAAGTTTTATAAATTTGCAAGTTCACATAAAATTATGACAAACTTTTTTGCTAAAAAATCCTATATTAAATTTGAGAATTCCTGTCTGTTTGTCCGCAACTTTGAATTTTGCCGTGTTTGGCGTTGTGTTTAATTTTTAGTTTTAATTTAAACACCGCCTAATTTCATTTTCGATTTAGGTGGTCGAATGAGTACTAATTCAAGATGGGATAATGAGGGGAGCTTGGTTGGATATAAGACAATGTCTAAAGTCGAAGTTCGGAGTTCGAACTTCGAAATCCAGGATTTTCGGGATTAGTAAGTAGAGCTCGTTTTTCATCCAAATCGGGAAAAGAACCATAAAACGAACTTAGGCCGCTTGGTTGGACAGAACATTGCCTAACTATTACAAACTCAAGATATTTAAAAGTCAGTTTTAAATTAATATTTTTATTAATACAATATTATTTAAACATTTATAAAAGATAAATAAAAATTAATTATAATAAAGTGTCTATTTGTAGTGTTCATTTAAATAAACTTGTAAAATGGTAAATTAAAAGCTATAAATTATAGGCAATGGTATATTGCTTCAGACTTTGATAATAAATGTAGTTAAATAGATTTGGCACTTAGCTAGTGATGGAACCTGATCTAATTTCTAAACCTTAAGGTCTCTAGTTTCAGGTTCTAGTGACTAAACTAGGAGGTTGGGAGATAATCAATCTCACTAACTGGGAGTTTGTTCGATAACTCATCTCTGTTCTATTTTTTACGTTGTTCCTCCAATATTCAATTGTATGCAGAGGTGTTTCGAAACAAAAAAATCTTCGAAAATCGGAAATCGAAAATCGAAATAAATCCAAAAATATCGAAATCGAAAATCGAAAATATTTTTCAAAATCTTCGAAATCGAAAATCGGAAATCGAAAGAAAAATAACCTCGAAAATCGAAAATCGAAAAACGAAAATCGAAAAAAATTTTACTAAAAATTGGAAAATAAATTTTTGTTACATGTGTTAGGTCTCATTTGGAACTTTTGCCTGAATTCTAAGGAATTGGGGAAAACTAATGACTAGAATCAGTGACTAGAATAGGCCGCTTTGCTCATAGGGTTGGCGGTACAGGCGTAGGGTTCCGGCATGGGGGTGGGCTTCCAAATCCACTTTAATTCAAGCAAATCCTCCAATATACCGGAGCCGAAGCATAATATTGTTAATAGATCAGGGATTTCTCCAATTAGCGCCGCAGGCGAAAATTTTGAGGATTTTGGAAAATCCTTAAGCCTAATTTCTTCCTTTTTCTGCGCCGCAGGCGAAAATTTTGAGGATTTTGGAAAATCCTTAAGCCTAATTTCTTCCTTTTTCTGCGCCGCAGGCGAAAATTTTTTAAATTTATGATGGCCGATAAGTCAGAATTCCTACTTTTTGGCGCCAAAAATTCAAATTTTTTCAAAAATTCGAAAATCGGAAATCGAAAATATCACAAAATTTCAAAAATCGGAAATCGAAAATCGAAAGGAAAAAACCCTCGAAAATCGAAAATCGAAATCGAAAATCGAAATTTCGAAACAGCTCTGATTGTATGTCCCTTAAAAGGTCCACTCGTACAAATGACACAGAAATTTTTTCGATTATAAAGTATCAATTTATAGTCGAACAAGGCTGTGGAGATTTGCCAAGAGGATTTAATGATTCACCCTATGCTAAATGTAACAGGCCTCTTTGCAACTCAAAAGATTTATTTGACAAAACTTTGTTTTGTTTTAACAAAGGAAAAGAAGAGATTGAGGCAAAAAAGGGTATTAAACAATGCAACCAGAAATGTTATGTTCACAGACATTTTGATGGAAAATGTTTGTTTTAATTTTAGAGAATATTATCCATTCACAAACTCGATTTGCGTTTAATGTTAGACTCGGGTTAGATACCTGTTAAGTGGTCAATTCTCCTTTAATGTATTACACTAATTGTAAGACATATAGACAGCTTGAATTCACTGAAACCCCACACACTCAATGCTTATTGATACTGAACCTACTGTATTTTGATAAACACATCATTTTATTTTAATTTAATTTGCATGCTTAGCCTGTGGATTAAGTAGGAACTCAGATATCGAAAGATTAAGGGAATATCAGTTTTTCCAATTAAAATGGAAGCATTCAAGTATGACTACTTTTAGCTTACTTATAAAGTCTAAGAAAAACGCATTGGCTTTCCTCAAACAAATTTATGCAGATCTTTGATGAGTACTCTCCTTCTTAAGAGCCTTAATGCCTTCATGATTCACTTAATTCATTCAAAAAACTTTTTTTAGTAGAACAAGGTTGTGGGATCTGCCCTAAAAATGTTAGCAAAACTGATTGTTTTACCTGTACCGAAAAATATTGTAATGAAGAAAAACATGTTGATATGCATTGCTGGTTAAACGATAAGGAAATATGTAAAACTCCATCTACTGGCAATTGTTTTATGGAGAGAACAGAGGATAATAAATGTCTTTAATTAATTATTTTATTTTGATTAAATAAATTATTTAAAGTAAAAAAAGGTTGTGGACATTGTGCTTCTTCGACCTACTTAATCCACAGGCTAAGCATGCAAATTAAATTAAAATAAAATGATGTGTTTATCAAAATACAGTAGGTTCAGTATCAATAAGCATTGAGTGTGTGGGGTTTCAGTGAATTCAAGCTGTCTATATGTCTTACAATTAGTGTAATACATTAAAGGAGAATTGACCACTTAACAGGTATCTAACCCGAGTCTAACATTAAACGCAAATCGAGTTTGTGAATGGATAATATTCTCTAAAATTAAAACAAACATTTTCCATCAAAATGTCTGTGAACATAACATTTCTGGTTGCATTGTTTAATACCCTTTTTTGCCTCAATCTCTTCTTTTCCTTTGTTAAAACAAAACAAAGTTTTGTCAAATAAATCTTTTGAGTTGCAAAGAGGCCTGTTACATTTAGCATAGGGTGAATCATTAAATCCTCTTGGCAAATCTCCACAGCCTTGTTCGACTATAAATTGATACTTTATAATCGAAAAAATTTCTGTGTCATTTGTACGAGTGGACCTTTTAAGGGACATACAATCAGAGCTGTTTCGAAATTTCGATTTTCGATTTCGATTTTCGATTTTCGAGGGTTTTTTCCTTTCGATTTTCGATTTCCGATTTTTGAAATTTTGTGATATTTTCGATTTCCGATTTTCGAATTTTTGAAAAAATTTGAATTTTTGGCGCCAAAAAGTAGGAATTCTGACTTATCGGCCATCATAAATTTAAAAAATTTTCGCCTGCGGCGCAGAAAAAGGAAGAAATTAGGCTTAAGGATTTTCCAAAATCCTCAAAATTTTCGCCTGCGGCGCAGAAAAAGGAAGAAATTAGGCTTAAGGATTTTCCAAAATCCTCAAAATTTTCGCCTGCGGCGCTAATTGGAGAAATCCCTGATCTATTAACAATATTATGCTTCGGCTCCGGTATATTGGAGGATTTGCTTGAATTAAAGTGGATTTGGAAGCCCACCCCCATGCCGGAACCCTACGCCTGTACCGCCAACCCTATGAGCAAAGCGGCCTATTCTAGTCACTGATTCTAGTCATTAGTTTTCCCCAATTCCTTAGAATTCAGGCAAAAGTTCCAAATGAGACCTAACACATGTAACAAAAATTTATTTTCCAATTTTTAGTAAAATTTTTTTCGATTTTCGTTTTTCGATTTTCGATTTTCGAGGTTATTTTTCTTTCGATTTCCGATTTTCGATTTCGAAGATTTTGAAAAATATTTTCGATTTTCGATTTCGATATTTTTGGATTTATTTCGATTTTCGATTTCCGATTTTCGAAGATTTTTTTGTTTCGAAACACCTCTGCATACAATTGAATATTGGAGGAACAACGTAAAAAATAGAACAGAGATGAGTTATCGAACAAACTCCCAGTTAGTGAGATTGATTATCTCCCAACCTCCTAGTTTAGTCACTAGAACCTGAAACTAGAGACCTTAAGGTTTAGAAATTAGATCAGGTTCCATCACTAGCTAAGTGCCAAATCTATTTAACTACATTTATTATCAAAGTCTGAAGCAATATAGCAATTTAAACTAAATCAACACAAGGTCTAGATCCCTCCATCTCTTTACCATTTTCTTCTCTTTCATAACAAAATACATTTTCTTCTAGTTTATTTCTAGAATTGCATTTGAAGCCGCTACAATCTACACAAGATAAGGTAATTTTGTTTTCATCACATGTTCCACAACCAGCATTTAAATCTAAGAGCATGTGATCTTTTTTAGCCCTATTACATACCTTTATCAATATAACAGTTAGGAGATGGGCATTCCAACAAACTCTGTCCATCAGAATTTAAGCAATAGTAAGGGAAATTTTTTCCATCATTACACCGATGTCCAGTACATGTTTTGCATGTTGGGGAAGAACAATTTCCACACCCCTTGTTTACTTTAAAACAAAAATACAAGTCTTATTTAGTTATTTTACATTCATTTGTCTCTGTTCTCTCAGTAAAACAATTTTCATAATATCCAGTTGAACAAGTCGAACCATTAGTAGTCCAACAATGTTTAACCCCAATCTCTTTAGCATTACAAAAATTTATTTTGCAACTTTTGCAATCGACATCTGTACAATTACCACAACCTTGTTCCACTACAATAAAAGGAACTATTCCTTTCTTAAACATAAAAAAACAAACATTTTCCATCCAAATAGCGTCTAGTAAAACATTCATTATCACATTGAATAACAGAACTTTTTGTTTCATTCAACTCATCTTTTCCTTTATTTAAACAAAATAGGCTTTCATCAAACAATTTTTTAGTATTGCAGAGGTGTAAATTTTGGCACTTTGCTGCACGTACATTTGATTCATTCCATGTTTTATTACCACATCCTTGTTCAACTAAAATATAAACTAAACTTCTTTCATAAAAATAAATCTTCTACCGCATAAGTCTACCGTAGACCTATAACTAGTCTTATGACAATCTAATATAGACATAGACACATGACTGAAAGTTAACTTCTTTTTGATTTAATTAATTGTTATATCTCAGAAATGTCAGATGGAATTAGCTTTGATTGTTTTCAGTTTCTCATAATGTTCTTTGTCTTAAAACTCTTAGGCTACGCCCGACTTTTTCACTACTGCTATGGCTCCCGGGGATTTGGGGAGTGGACACTTGGGGAGTCCTTATAATTGGAAGGGGTGGGCTAGACCGATCTAAATATACAGATTCATCTCATGTAACTAAGTCCTTATAATTGGAAGGGGTGGGCTAGACCGATCTAAATATACAGATTCATCTCATGTAACTAAGTCCTTATAATTGGAAGGGGTGGGCTAGACCGATCTAAATATACAGATTCATCTCATGTAACTAAGTCCTTATAATTGGAAGGGGTGGGCTAGACCGATCTAAATATACAGATTCATCTCATGTAACTAAGTCCTTATAATTGGAAGGGGTGGGCTAGACCGATCTAAATATACAGATTCATCTCATGTAACTAAGTCCTTATAATTGGAAGGGGTGGGCTAGACCGATCTAAATATACAGATTCATCTCATGTAACTAAGTCCTTATAATTGGAAGGGGTGGGCTAGACCGATCTAAATATACAGATTCATCTCATGTAACTAAGTCCTTATAATTAGAAGGGGTGGGCTAGACCGATCTAAATATACAGATTCATCTAATGTAACTAAGTCCTTATAATTGGAAGGGGTGGGCTAGACCGATCTAAATATACAGATTCATCTCATGTAACTAAGTCCTTATAATTGGAAGGGGTGGGCTAGACCGATCTAAATATACAGATTCATCTCATGTAACTAAGTCCTTATAATTGGAAGGGGTGGGCTAGACCGATCTAAATATACAGATTCATCTCATGTAACTAAGTCCTTATAATTAGAAGGGGTGGGCTAGACCGATCTAAATATACAGATTCATCTCATGTAACTAAGTCCTTATAATTGGAAGGGGTGGGCTAGACCGATCTAAATATACAGATTCATCTCATGTAACTAAGTCCTTATAATTGGAAGGGGTGGGCTAGACCGATCTAAATATACAGATTCATCTCATGTAACTAAGTCCTTATAATTGGAAGGGGTGGGCTAGACCGATCTAAATATACAGATTCATCTCATGTAACTAAGTCCTTATAATTGGAAGGGGTGGGCTAGACCGATCTAAATATACAGATTCATCTCATGTAACTAAGTCCTTATAATTGGAAGGGGTGGGCTAGACCGATCTAAATATACAGATTCATCTCATGTAACTAAGTCCTTATAATTGGAAGGGGTGGGCTAGACCGATCTAAATATACAGATTCATCTCATGTAACTAAGTCCTTATAATTGGAAGGGGTGGGCTAGACCGATCTAAATATACAGATTCATCTCATGTAACTAAGTCCTTATAATTGGAAGGGGTGGGCTAGACCGATCTAAATATACAGATTCATCTCATGTAACTAAGTCCTTATAATTGGAAGGGGTGGGCTAGACCGATCTAAATATACAGATTCATCTCATGTAACTAAGTCCTTATAATTGGAAGGGGTGGGCTAGACCGATCTAAATATACAGATTCATCTCATGTAACTAAGTCCTTATAATTGGAAGGGGTGGGCTAGACCGATCTAAATATACAGATTCATCTCATGTAACTAAGTCCTTATAATTGGAAGGGGTGGGCTAGACCGATCTAAATATACAGATTCATCTCATGTAACTAAGTCCTTATAATTGGAAGGGGTGGGCTAGACCGATCTAAATATACAGATTCATCTCATGTAACTAAGTCCTTATAATTGGAAGGGGTGGGCTAGACCGATCTAAATATACAGATTCATCTCATGTAACTAAGTCCTTATAATTGGAAGGGGTGGGCTAGACCGATCTAAATATACAGATTCATCTCATGTAACTAAGTCCTTATAATTGGAAGGGGTGGGCTAGACCGATCTAAATATACAGATTCATCTCATGTAACTAAGTCCTTATAATTGGAAGGGGTGGGCTAGACCGATCTAAATATACAGATTCATCTCATGTAACTAAGTCCTTATAATTAGAAGGGGTGGGCTAGACCGATCTAAATATACAGATTCATCTAATGTAACTAAGTCCTTATAATTGGAAGGGGTGGGCTAGACCGATCTAAATATACAGATTCATCTCATGTAACTAAGTCCTTATAATTGGAAGGGGTGGGCTAGACCGATCTAAATATACAGATTGATCTCATGTAACTAGGTCCTTATAATTAGAAGGGGTGGGCTAGACCGATCTAAATATACAGATTGATCTCATGTAACTAGGTCCTTATAATTAGAAGGGGTGGGCTAGACCGATCTAAATATACAGATTCATCTCATGTAACTAAGTCCTTATAATTGGAAGGGGTGGGCTAGACCGATCTAAATATACAGATTCATCTCATGTAACTAAGTCCTTATAATTGGAAGGGGTGGGCTAGACCGATCTAAATATACAGATTCATCTCATGTAACTAAGTCCTTATAATTGGAAGGGGTGGGCTAGACCGATCTAAATATACAGATTCATCTCATGTAACTAAGTCCTTATAATTGGAAGGGGTGGGCTAGACCGATCTAAATATACAGATTCATCTCATGTAACTAAGTCCTTATAATTGGAAGGGGTGGGCTAGACCGATCTAAATATACAGATTCATCTCATGTAACTAAGTCCTTATAATTGGAAGGGGTGGGCTAGACCGATCTAAATATACAGATTCATCTCATGTAACTAAGTCCTTATAATTGGAAGGGGTGGGCTAGACCGATCTAAATATACAGATTCATCTCATGTAACTAAGTCCTTATAATTGGAAGGGGTGGGCTAGACCGATCTAAATATACAGATTCATCTCATGTAACTAAGTCCTTATAATTGGAAGGGGTGGGCTAGACCGATCTAAATATACAGATTCATCTCATGTAACTAAGTCCTTATAATTGGAAGGGGTGGGCTAGACCGATCTAAATATACAGATTCATCTCATGTAACTAAGTCCTTATAATTGGAAGGGGTGGGCTAGACCGATCTAAATATACAGATTCATCTCATGTAACTAAGTCCTTATAATTGGAAGGGGTGGGCTAGACCGATCTAAATATACAGATTCATCTCATGTAACTAAGTCCTTATAATTGGAAGGGGTGGGCTAGACCGATCTAAATATACAGATTCATCTCATGTAACTAAGTCCTTATAATTGGAAGGGGTGGGCTAGACCGATCTAAATATACAGATTCATCTCATGTAACTAAGTCCTTATAATTGGAAGGGGTGGGCTAGACCGATCTAAATATACAGATTCATCTCATGTAACTAAGTCCTTATAATTGGAAGGGGTGGGCTAGACCGATCTAAATATACAGATTCATCTCATGTAACTAAGTCCTTATAATTGGAAGGGGTGGGCTAGACCGATCTAAATATACAGATTCATCTCATGTAACTAAGTCCTTATAATTGGAAGGGGTGGGCTAGACCGATCTAAATATACAGATTCATCTCATGTAACTAAGTCCTTATAATTGGAAGGGGTGGGCTAGACCGATCTAAATATACAGATTCATCTCATGTAACTAAGTCCTTATAATTGGAAGGGGTGGGCTAGACCGATCTAAATATACAGACCACCCCTTCCAATTATAAGGACTTAGTTACATGAGATGAATCTGTATATTTAGATCGGTCTAGCCCACCCCTTCCAATTATAAGGACTTAGTTACATGAGATGAATCTGTATATTTAGATCGGTCTAGCCCACCCCTTCCAATTATAAGGACTTAGTTACATGAGATGAATCTGTATATTTAGATCGGTCTAGCCCACCCCTTCCAATTATAAGGACTTAGTTACATGAGATGAATCTGTATATTTAGATCGGTCTAGCCCACCCCTTCCAATTATAAGGACTTAGTTACATGAGATGAATCTGTATATTTAGATCGGTCTAGCCCACCCCTTCCAATTATAAGGACTTAGTTACATGAGATGAATCTGTATATTTAGATCGGTCTAGCCCACCCCTTCCAATTATAAGGACTTAGTTACATGAGATGAATCTGTATATTTAGATCGGTCTAGCCCACCCCTTCCAATTATAAGGACTTAGTTACATGAGATGAATCTGTATATTTAGATCGGTCTAGCCCACCCCTTCCAATTATAAGGACTTAGTTACATGAGATGAATCTGTATATTTAGATCGGTCTAGCCCACCCCTTCCAATTATAAGGACTTAGTTACATGAGATGAATCTGTATATTTAGATCGGTCTAGCCCACCCCTTCCAATTATAAGGACTTAGTTACATGAGATGAATCTGTATATTTAGATCGGTCTAGCCCACCCCTTCCAATTATAAGGACTTAGTTACATGAGATGAATCTGTATATTTAGATCGGTCTAGCCCACCCCTTCCAATTATAAGGACTTAGTTACATGAGATGAATCTGTATATTTAGATCGGTCTAGCCCACCCCTTCCAATTATAAGGACTTAGTTACATGAGATGAATCTGTATATTTAGATCGGTCTAGCCCACCCCTTCCAATTATAAGGACTTAGTTACATGAGATGAATCTGTATATTTAGATCGGTCTAGCCCACCCCTTCCAATTATAAGGACTTAGTTACATGAGATGAATCTGTATATTTAGATCGGTCTAGCCCACCCCTTCCAATTATAAGGACTTAGTTACATGAGATGAATCTGTATATTTAGATCGGTCTAGCCCACCCCTTCCAATTATAAGGACTTAGTTACATGAGATGAATCTGTATATTTAGATCGGTCTAGCCCACCCCTTCCAATTATAAGGACTTAGTTACATGAGATGAATCTGTATATTTAGATCGGTCTAGCCCACCCCTTCCAATTATAAGGACTTAGTTACATGAGATGAATCTGTATATTTAGATCGGTCTAGCCCACCCCTTCTAATTATAAGGACCTAGTTACATGAGATCAATCTGTATATTTAGATCGGTCTAGCCCACCCCTTCTAATTATAAGGACCTAGTTACATGAGATCAATCTGTATATTTAGATCGGTCTAGCCCACCCCTTCCAATTATAAGGACTTAGTTACATGAGATGAATCTGTATATTTAGATCGGTCTAGCCCACCCCTTCCAATTATAAGGACTTAGTTACATGAGATGAATCTGTATATTTAGATCGGTCTAGCCCACCCCTTCTAATTATAAGGACTTAGTTACATGAGATGAATCTGTATATTTAGATCGGTCTAGCCCACCCCTTCCAATTATAAGGACTTAGTTACATGAGATGAATCTGTATATTTAGATCGGTCTAGCCCACCCCTTCCAATTATAAGGACTTAGTTACATGAGATGAATCTGTATATTTAGATCGGTCTAGCCCACCCCTTCCAATTATAAGGACTTAGTTACATGAGATGAATCTGTATATTTAGATCGGTCTAGCCCACCCCTTCCAATTATAAGGACTTAGTTACATGAGATGAATCTGTATATTTAGATCGGTCTAGCCCACCCCTTCCAATTATAAGGACTTAGTTACATGAGATGAATCTGTATATTTAGATCGGTCTAGCCCACCCCTTCCAATTATAAGGACTTAGTTACATGAGATGAATCTGTATATTTAGATCGGTCTAGCCCACCCCTTCCAATTATAAGGACTTAGTTACATGAGATGAATCTGTATATTTAGATCGGTCTAGCCCACCCCTTCCAATTATAAGGACTTAGTTACATGAGATGAATCTGTATATTTAGATCGGTCTAGCCCACCCCTTCCAATTATAAGGACTTAGTTACATGAGATGAATCTGTATATTTAGATCGGTCTAGCCCACCCCTTCCAATTATAAGGACTTAGTTACATGAGATGAATCTGTATATTTAGATCGGTCTAGCCCACCCCTTCCAATTATAAGGACTTAGTTACATGAGATGAATCTGTATATTTAGATCGGTCTAGCCCACCCCTTCCAATTATAAGGACTTAGTTACATGAGATGAATCTGTATATTTAGATCGGTCTAGCCCACCCCTTCCAATTATAAGGACTTAGTTACATGAGATGAATCTGTATATTTAGATCGGTCTAGCCCACCCCTTCCAATTATAAGGACTTAGTTACATGAGATGAATCTGTATATTTAGATCGGTCTAGCCCACCCCTTCCAATTATAAGGACTTAGTTACATGAGATGAATCTGTATATTTAGATCGGTCTAGCCCACCCCTTCCAATTATAAGGACTTAGTTACATGAGATGAATCTGTATATTTAGATCGGTCTAGCCCACCCCTTCCAATTATAAGGACTTAGTTACATGAGATGAATCTGTATATTTAGATCGGTCTAGCCCACCCCTTCCAATTATAAGGACTTAGTTACATGAGATGAATCTGTATATTTAGATCGGTCTAGCCCACCCCTTCTAATTATAAGGACTTAGTTACATGAGATGAATCTGTATATTTAGATCGGTCTAGCCCACCCCTTCCAATTATAAGGACTTAGTTACATGAGATGAATCTGTATATTTAGATCGGTCTAGCCCACCCCTTCCAATTATAAGGACTTAGTTACATGAGATGAATCTGTATATTTAGATCGGTCTAGCCCACCCCTTCCAATTATAAGGACTTAGTTACATTAGATGAATCTGTATATTTAGATCGGTCTAGCCCACCCCTTCCAATTATAAGGACTTAGTTACATGAGATGAATCTGTATATTTAGATCGGTCTAGCC
This sequence comes from Meloidogyne luci, assembly GCA_902706615.1. Classification (NCBI taxonomy): domain Eukaryota; kingdom Metazoa; phylum Nematoda; class Chromadorea; order Rhabditida; family Meloidogynidae; genus Meloidogyne; species Meloidogyne luci. The sequence goes on along the minus strand of CACSLI010000309.1, from coordinate 25,704 downwards.
CACCCCTTCCAATTATAAGGACTTAGTTACATGAGATGAATCTGTATATTTAGATCGGTCTAGCCCACCCCTTCCAATTATAAGGACTTAGTTACATGAGATGAATCTGTATATTTAGATCGGTCTAGCCCACCCCTTCCAATTATAAGGACTTAGTTACATGAGATGAATCTGTATATTTAGATCGGTCTAGCCCACCCCTTCCAATTATAAGGACTTAGTTACATGAGATGAATCTGTATATTTAGATCGGTCTAGCCCACCCCTTCCAATTATAAGGACTTAGTTACATGAGATGAATCTGTATATTTAGATCGGTCTAGCCCACCCCTTCCAATTATAAGGACTTAGTTACATGAGATGAATCTGTATATTTAGATCGGTCTAGCCCACCCCTTCCAATTATAAGGACTCCCCAAGTGTCCACTCCCCAAATCCCCGGGAGCCATAGCAGTAGTGAAAAAGTCGGGCGTAGCCTAAGAGTTTTAAGACAAAGAACATTATGAGAAACTGAAAACAATCAAAGCTAATTCCATCTGACATTTCTGAGATATAACAATTAATTAAATCAAAAAGAAGTTAACTTTCAGTCATGTGTCTATGTCTATATTAGATTGTCATAAGACTAGTTATAGGTCTACGGTAGACTTATGCGGTAGAAGATTTATTTTTATGAAAGAAGTTTAGTTTATATTTTAGTTGAACAAGGATGTGGTAATAAAACATGGAATGAATCAAATGTACGTGCAGCAAAGTGCCAAAATTTACACCTCTGCAATACTAAAAAATTGTTTGATGAAAGCCTATTTTGTTTAAATAAAGGAAAAGATGAGTTGAATGAAACAAAAAGTTCTGTTATTCAATGTGATAATGAATGTTTTACTAGACGCTATTTGGATGGAAAATGTTTGTTTTTTTATGTTTAAGAAAGGAATAGTTCCTTTTATTGTAGTGGAACAAGGTTGTGGTAATTGTACAGATGTCGATTGCAAAAGTTGCAAAATAAATTTTTGTAATGCTAAAGAGATTGGGGTTAAACATTGTTGGACTACTAATGGTTCGACTTGTTCAACTGGATATTATGAAAATTGTTTTACTGAGAGAACAGAGACAAATGAATGTAAAATAACTAAATAAGACTTGTATTTTTGTTTTAAAGTAAACAAGGGGTGTGGAAATTGTTCTTCCCCAACATGCAAAACATGTACTGGACATCGGTGTAATGATGGAAAAAATTTCCCTTACTATTGCTTAAATTCTGATGGACAGAGTTTGTTGGAATGCCCATCTCCTAACTGTTATATTGATAAAGGTATGTAATAGGGCTAAAAAAGATCACATGCTCTTAGATTTAAATGCTGGTTGTGGAACATGTGATGAAAACAAAATTACCTTATCTTGTGTAGATTGTAGCGGCTTCAAATGCAATTCTAGAAATAAACTAGAAGAAAATGTATTTTGTTATGAAAGAGAAGAAAATGGTAAAGAGATGGAGGGATCTAGACCTTGTGTTGATTTAGTTTAAATTGCTATATTGCTTCAGACTTTGATAATAAATGTAGTTAAATAGATTTGGCACTTAGCTAGTGATGGAACCTGATCTAATTTCTAAACCTTAAGGTCTCTAGTTTCAGGTTCTAGTGACTAAACTAGGAGGTTGGGAGATAATCAATCTCACTAACTGGGAGTTTGTTCGATAACTCATCTCTGTTCTATTTTTTACGTTGTTCCTCCAATATTCAATTGTATGCAGAGGTGTTTCGAAACAAAAAAATCTTCGAAAATCGGAAATCGAAAATCGAAATAAATCCAAAAATATCGAAATCGAAAATCGAAAATATTTTTCAAAATCTTCGAAATCGAAAATCGGAAATCGAAAGAAAAATAACCTCGAAAATCGAAAATCGAAAAACGAAAATCGAAAAAAATTTTACTAAAAATTGGAAAATAAATTTTTGTTACATGTGTTAGGTCTCATTTGGAACTTTTGCCTGAATTCTAAGGAATTGGGGAAAACTAATGACTAGAATCAGTGACTAGAATAGGCCGCTTTGCTCATAGGGTTGGCGGTACAGGCGTAGGGTTCCGGCATGGGGGTGGGCTTCCAAATCCACTTTAATTCAAGCAAATCCTCCAATATACCGGAGCCGAAGCATAATATTGTTAATAGATCAGGGATTTCTCCAATTAGCGCCGCAGGCGAAAATTTTGAGGATTTTGGAAAATCCTTAAGCCTAATTTCTTCCTTTTTCTGCGCCGCAGGCGAAAATTTTGAGGATTTTGGAAAATCCTTAAGCCTAATTTCTTCCTTTTTCTGCGCCGCAGGCGAAAATTTTTTAAATTTATGATGGCCGATAAGTCAGAATTCCTACTTTTTGGCGCCAAAAATTCAAATTTTTTCAAAAATTCGAAAATCGGAAATCGAAAATATCACAAAATTTCAAAAATCGGAAATCGAAAATCGAAAGGAAAAAACCCTCGAAAATCGAAAATCGAAATCGAAAATCGAAATTTCGAAACAGCTCTGATTGTATGTCCCTTAAAAGGTCCACTCGTACAAATGACACAGAAATTTTTTCGATTATAAAGTATCAATTTATAGTCGAACAAGGCTGTGGAGATTTGCCAAGAGGATTTAATGATTCACCCTATGCTAAATGTAACAGGCCTCTTTGCAACTCAAAAGATTTATTTGACAAAACTTTGTTTTGTTTTAACAAAGGAAAAGAAGAGATTGAGGCAAAAAAGGGTATTAAACAATGCAACCAGAAATGTTATGTTCACAGACATTTTGATGGAAAATGTTTGTTTTAATTTTAGAGAATATTATCCATTCACAAACTCGATTTGCGTTTAATGTTAGACTCGGGTTAGATACCTGTTAAGTGGTCAATTCTCCTTTAATGTATTACACTAATTGTAAGACATATAGACAGCTTGAATTCACTGAAACCCCACACACTCAATGCTTATTGATACTGAACCTACTGTATTTTGATAAACACATCATTTTATTTTAATTTAATTTGCATGCTTAGCCTGTGGATTAAGTAGGAACTCAGATATCGAAAGATTAAGGGAATATCAGTTTTTCCAATTAAAATGGAAGCATTCAAGTATGACTACTTTTAGCTTACTTATAAAGTCTAAGAAAAACGCATTGGCTTTCCTCAAACAAATTTATGCAGATCTTTGATGAGTACTCTCCTTCTTAAGAGCCTTAATGCCTTCATGATTCACTTAATTCATTCAAAAAACTTTTTTTAGTAGAACAAGGTTGTGGGATCTGCCCTAAAAATGTTAGCAAAACTGATTGTTTTACCTGTACCGAAAAATATTGTAATGAAGAAAAACATGTTGATATGCATTGCTGGTTAAACGATAAGGAAATATGTAAAACTCCATCTACTGGCAATTGTTTTATGGAGAGAACAGAGGATAATAAATGTCTTTAATTAATTATTTTATTTTGATTAAATAAATTATTTAAAGTAAAAAAAGGTTGTGGACATTGTGCTTCTTCGACTTGCAACAAATGCTACACACATCGCTGCAATAATGAAAAAGATTATGACTACTTTTGTAGGAGGAAAATTGGTTCTGATAATATTTGCAAGAATTCGAGCTGTTATATTGCTAATTTAGAAGAAAATGATAAAGGTATACGTAAAAAAAATGTCATAATCTAGATATACCCATTATTTGAATGAAAGTGGCTGATCAGGGTATGGTTTCCTAGATGGTTTTATTCCATCACCTATTTAATTGAACAACACCCACCACGAGTGAATTATAGTGAAATATGTGATATAATAATAATCCATGATTTATCATGAGCATTCCAGGACTGTTAAACTATCGGACCGCACTGAGTCAAAAGTTTAGAAAACTATATTATTTGAATCGGGACATCACTTCTCATAAATAAACTTGTATGAGACGTTGCTTTATTATAGGTAATTATGATTGGAATTGTGGAAATTGCCCAGATATCCAAAACCATCCATTTAAATGTGCAAAATGCAACAATAGTCCTTTTTGCAATACTGTAGAATTTTACAATAATGCTTTGTTTTGTTGGAATAAGACTGCGGAAATGACAATACCAATTAGTGATTTGAGAAATTGTGAAACTCAATGTTTTGTTGCTAGAGATGAAAATGGGAAAGGTTCGAAATAGTATCAAAAAAGAATCTGGCTTTGTGGTTGGACCCCGATCCACAATATTCAATCACGACCCTGAACTTTCCAAAAAACTCACAAAAAGATATCGAATGAGATCATCAAGAAATTTATCGAAATCCCTATAACTGAGGTTTATGTTAGAGACTTGTCTCGCTTCGATCTCTAGTATCTATAAATCATAACTTTAAATATCATAAATTTTCAGTAACTCAAGGCTGTGGTATTTGTCAATCGAATTCTAAAAGTAAAGACTGTGTAAATTGCAATGAGAGGTACTGTAATGAGGAACGACTTGTTCCCAAACATTGCTGGATAAATGATAAGGAAATATGCAAAACTGAATATGATACGCCTTGCTTTACTGAGAGAACTTTGAATAATCAAAGTTTTTAAATTTTTTTATTGAAAAAAATTTTTTTAAGTTAACAAAGGCTATGGGAAATGTTCAAGTACTTCTACATGTAAACAATGCAAAGATAACCGCTGTAATTCTGAGAAAGAATTTCCTTATTTTTGTAAAAGCGTTGATGGAGACAAGGAATGCCCTGAACCTGATTGTTTTATTTCGAAAGGTTGATTGTGGATCTAGTGTTTAGTTAGATCAGATATGTGCTTAGGATACTAGATTCAGTAGTTGTACTAGCATTAAATAAATTCAATTATCAAACTACCTAACTAGATAATCGGAGTTTTTCCGGTACTGAATCACACAATCTGGAACAGAAAATTTCTCGAAATCCGCTTAACGAAACCTTTTTGAAAATCGGGAATTTTCGACAATTTTTCTGTTATTTTTATCTAAGATAAAACTGCAAAACTAGTTTGCAATAAACTATGTAATTGCATAAAAATCCGTGCTGTACTACAAATAATTTGAATGTACTAGAAAGGTTATAACCTAATAAGTTAACAAACTAAAACCTAAAAAGCTAAACTATCTATTGCCAGATAACAACCAAGGTTCCTTTGTATATAACTGCGGAAAATGTCCTACATCTTCCTCTAACCTATCCTTCGACGGTATTCAATGTGCAGAATGCAAAAACAGCCCGTTTTGCAATACACCAAAATTCTTTGAAGAACAATTGTTTTGTTGGGAAGTTTCAAATACTGACAAGATGGGAATGGTAAAAGGAGCGAGAGTTTGCAAGAGTAAATGCTTTGTATCTCGTGAGATTAATGGGAAATGTAAGAATAAAAATATTTTTAATAAAATGGGCAGGATAGAGAACCTTCATCAACGAAATTGAAGGTTCTCACCAGGGATGTCATGTGTTACCCGAAACCCGGACCTTTTTTCGACCCGATACCCGAAACCCGACCTGAGAAATTTTCTAAAACCCGACCCGAAACCCGACCCGACTTTTTGATCAACCCGAAACCCGACCCGACTTTTTGCTCAACCCGTGACATCCCTGGTTCTCACCCAAAGACAGAGTCCGCGACAAGGGTGAGCGCAAGAGCATCTCAAAATACGCAAAACGAAATGCGCTCACCCCTAGTCCGCGAGCATTCCCTTCCCAATCCCCGTAAAATGTCGGACCCATTAAGTTTGTTTAATTAATTTAGCCCAATAATCTGTTACAGAAACCATGATTAGAGAATGATATATCCTATATTTTTTGACTAGCTTACGTCTCTTTCAATTAACTTGTTTGAATGTACTAGCTCAATTAAAACCTAAAATTCTTTTAAGTAAATTTTGGCTGCGGTGAATGTGAAGACCCTAAACTTGACTGTAAAACTTGCACAGAAAAGTATTGCAACGAGGAACGACTTGTTCCCAAACATTGCTGGATAAATGAAAAAGAAATTTGTAAAACAGATTTTGACATCCCCTGTCATATGGAAAGAATTTCGATAAACGAAAGTAAAATAATCTTCTATATTTAAAAATAATTCTGAGAAATTAAAGCAAAGAAAGGCTGTGGAAACTGTGAAACTAAAGCTTGCAGGAAATGCTTAACCCATCTTTGTAATGATTGGAAGGATACCCCTTACTATTGTTATAGTAATCAAGGAACTAATGGTGTTAGTGAATGTAACGATCCTGACTGCTACATTATGAAGTTGAGGAATAAAAAAGGTAATAAATGGGGGGAGGGAATGGAAATTGAAAATCCAGGATCCGAATCGAAGATTTTCGGATATACGAATCAGATATCCAAACCGTTATACTAGTCTCGATCTTTCCCAATTTTAGACTCCAGCTTTTTTCTTAAAATAATCCTAAATTTTTGAAATTTTTTCAAGAATAGCGAGTGTATACTATACTACAAGCAAAAATTTCTGCAGAAAATCTCTGTAGAAACACAATCCCTACCTTTAATACTCACAATAAGGAATACAATAAAATTATTTTTCAGATAATAAAAATGAATATTATCAAAATTGTGGAAAATGTCCAAAAACACGCTCATCCTTAATTGGCACATTAGATGACCTACTTGGGGAAGGATTAAAAGAAAATTATAATGATGCCTTCCAATGTGCGGACTGCAACGATGGGATTTTATGCAACACGGAAAAGTTTATAGAGGAGAAATTGTTTTGTTTGGTGAGGTCACTTAACGACTCGATGGTTCAAAAAGGGGCTGGTGTATGCGAGAAGCAATGTTTTGTATCAAGAAATAATTTAACAGGATATGGTAGCTGTTTAAATGAAGTTGCTAAATTTAAATAGTAACAGAAATAGTTACTGGCATGGCTATCAATTATACATAGAAAAGCTTAGTATATCTGAACTCGAACCAATAAAACCCTCACTCTTCTTTTTGAATCCGAATCACCATCAGTTTTACTGAATTTTAAATGACCACGGTTGGCAGATCCGTATATACAAAAAATGAAATATAAAACCAGTTATCCGGACAGTTTCGTTTAATACCAATCAGTTTTACTGAATTGAGAGACAAAAGCCAGATTTGGGCTTTACGTTATAAAAAAACACTTGTGATACACAAAACCAACCTCCAAACGATCTCTAATTCTTATTACTACAGTAACACAAGGATGTGGATCTTGTCTAACAAATGACACAACAGAATGTCAAGAATGCAAAGAAGTTTACTGCAACGAGGAAAGTAAAGTATACAAACATTGCTTGACCGATAATGAAGGGATATGTAAAACTCCTTTTGATGCTCCTTGCTATTTATGGAGAACTCCAACAAACGGGGGTTTTGAATAAATTTAAATAATTAAATAAATAATCCTTTTTTAAACTTAAAGTCAAAAAAGGGTGTGGAATATGTCCTTTTTTCACTTGTAAGGAATGCCTTACTCATCGTTGCAATAATGACGCTGAACTTCCATTTTATTGCTTTGGATTTATGGCTAGTTATAAAGAATGTAGTGAATCTATATGTTATATTGCTAAAATTGAGGAGAAAATTGGAGGTGTTTTATTTCTTAGATTAAGACTGATATTCTAGTATCGGATTAAAAATATGCTAAAGTAAAATTATTTATCCAATCATATCTTACGAGTCCGAAGAATATCATTTTATCTCTTCTGCCTCCCACAGGATCCAGATTCATCTCGAGTTTCATTCTCGATTAAAGGATGAAAACTTATAATAAAAATTTCTACAAAAATAAATTTAAGACAAGAAAATTCAACAGTACCACTATGATTGTGGGAAATGTCCTTCTGATATACTCGATTTGTCTCCATACATCAGAACTAAGGAAACAACTTTCCTAAATAAATTTAAAAATCTTGATATGTCCAAAATGCAATGTGCAGAATGTAGCAACAGTCCGGCTTGTAACGCTGATACATATTTTGAGAAACAAAGGTTTTGTTGGGAGAAGGAAGTCAAAAAGTGGACACCAACCAAAGGGAGGAGGGTTTGTGAAGAATCGTGTTTTATTGGAGTTGACGCGAATGAAATGGGTAAATATTTATATTGGAATGAAAAAGCTTAAATATCGTTCCTCAATAGGTTCAATAGCCGTTCCCCATGTGACCGAAAATTTCGTCATATAATGAGGGGTACATATCAGAGGCGGGTCGGAACAGTCAGAGGTGTCGGAAATCGGAATTCCGATACCTCTGGTACATATAAACTCAATAGCCATTTAGATTTGAATTAACGTATTTTAAATTGACGTGTATCTTATACTGTATTACGACCTTATTAGACATTTTGATACATTTATTTATAGGCTTTGTGCAAGGCTGTGGTAGTTGCCCTTCTCACTTGGAAAAATGCGCGACTTGTAATACCCCATATTGCAATGACAAGAATATACTTCCGACTATAAAGTGTAACTACAATATTCCTAAAACTAAGCTTTATAAGAAAAAATCGAAAAAATGTCACCCTATGTATACTCATTGCTATGTTGCTAAGGATAAATTTGGGAGAGGTAATAATTCGAATTTTTGTTTCTTTTCTTTTTCCTCAAAAATATTTTAGTCTGACAAGATGGTATTTATTTTGGTTCTAACTTGATAGTGTTCCTATAATGCTGTATTTGTCAAACTGATACTGTCCCCGAGGGACGAACTTGACATTTTAATTCACCATTGCCCCCCGTGTATAATGAAAAATTCTCCTTAACCCGTCATTATACTAAATAGGGAATCAAATATATGTACATATTCTCTATTTTTCTCTCTTAAATATCTATCAAATATGCTCGAATAATTAACTGTAATAATAATAATTAATAATTAACTCGAATAATTAATGCTCGAATAAAAATTAACCTTCTCCTTGCTCACTCTCAATAATTTCTTGCTCCAGTTAGATGATTAAAAAATAATTATCCGTTAAAAAAATTATTGGAACTTATATGGTTTAGGTGCGATTTTTTTAGCCACGCCCTTTTCTTCCTTTTCCATCATTATTCTTTTACTCTTTTCCCCTCTCAACCATCAATCAATTGAGTTGAGGTCAATTTTTTGTATAAGATAGAGCTAAGTTGGATGACATCATCGAGCTGAGCTGAGACGAATGACACTAAAATCGGTCCGTGAGATCTTCGAGGTGGATTACAGGCGAGGTTTTAAACAATAATTAACTAGATTTATTTGAGCATTAATTACCAATAAAAAGATAAAATCTGCTTGAGGGTGTATAGAAAGTATTTAAAATTTTACTGTAATTTTATTCTTAAAATTTAAGTGGAGCAAAATTGTGGCTTGTGCCCTTCAGAATACAAAGAATGTATAAATTGTAATGACAAGGATTTGTGCAATACTGAAAAAGCCCTTAAAGATTCAACAATGCTTTAAACACTAAAAAGACTTTAATTAATCTTTAAATTTATTGGTGTTTGTTTACCTTAAATTGTGTAAAATTTTATTTTTTTATACCAAAAAAATTTCTATTTTCCCCATTTTATTAAATTTATTTAACGAAGCTAATTGTAGCTCTTCTTCAAGCGATAAAAATGTCTTAGTTATTCCTCCTCTTTATACACCAGAACAGACTGGCTTAAATTATGATAAAGCTATTGGAGTTATTGATAAATTTTTAAATATACGTTATTTTGGAAATTTCTCTTTTCATCCTTTTGCACCTGATGCTTCTAATTCTGGTGGAGAATGTGGACTTGGAACTCTTTATGTTTGTTTTTTTTTAATTATTTTTTAAATTAAATTAAAAAATTATTACAAAAACGGTTACCTATATTCTTAGCTTAAATGAAAGCTTAAACTTAGAGCTATAATATATCCAAAAATAATTAACTAGCCTTTAGATTTAGAAATGTTAGAAGTTTTAAATTTTAATTATTTCCGAAAAAATATTAATTTTTTTATTTAAAGAAATATCATGCTGGCTTTTCAAGCGAATTAATTATTCCTGATCCTCTAGGAAAAAATTGGGTGCCAGCTAAATTCAACCCTAAACAATATATTCGTAATGATAAAGTATGTATTGGCATTTGTGCAAAAATTGAAGCTAATGGAAAAACGTAAGATTTAAAAAATATTATTTAAATTTGAAATAAAAAAATTTCATTTTTCAGTCTTATCCTTCCATTGATGGATGAAACATCTTGGTTAGCTCATAATCAACTTGATTTATCTGAAGCAGCATTTAAATATTTAGAATCAAATCCAAATGCTGGATGGGTACCAGCTTATATTACTTATCAAAAATGTTAATTATAAATTGCTTTTGGTAATTAATTAATGATGAGGGAACTTTAAATATTCTGTAAATATATAATTTAATTAAACAAATAATGGGTTAATTTTCTTTATTAAATACTTTTGTATGAAACATTTTAAATGTAATTTTGGATAAAATTAATCAACTATTTAATTTTATTTATTTTTTAAATTTTGGTATCAGATCAGTCCAATTATTAAAAATAATCAGCTATGTCAAATTTAGCGTCGAATAACGATAAATATACATAAAAAAGAGCTAGACTTTCCTCTAATTTTGGTAATATTCATGTTTCTTAAATTTTCGGAAAAGCCTTTATTAGTCCACTAGACTCGATTATTTAAACTTATTACTCGGTCCCTATGTATCGTATCAACTTCTCACACCCATTGTTCGATTCAACTCTTTGAGCTAAGTCGAATGACACCTCACACGTTCATATCTGTCCAGCAGAGATGTTTCGAAACAAAAAAAATCTTCGAAAATCGGAAATCGAAAATCGGAATAAATTCAAAAATATCGAAATCGAAAATATTTTTCAAAATCTTCGAAATCGAAAATCGAAAGAAAAATAACCTCGAAAAACGAAAATCGAAAAACGAAAATCTCCTTTAATTCTAAAAACTCCTTTAATTCTAAAAAATTTAAAAAAGTAGGGACTAGTCGGTAGATAGTCTTCCTTTTTCTGCTCCGCAGGCGAAAATTTTGAAAAATTTGGAAGACCAAGTCACCAGAATTCTTCCTTTTTCAGCGCCGCAGGCGAAAATTTTGAGAATTTTGGAAGAACCTTAAGCCAGAAATCTTCCTTTCTTTGCGCCGCAGGCGAAAATTTTTTAAATTTATGATGGCCGATAAGTCAGAATTCCTCCCTTTTGGCCCAAAAATTTAAATTTTTTCAAAAATTCGGAAATCGAAAATCGAAACATCTCTGCTGTCCAGCATTAAAAGCCTTCTATAAGTAAAGAGTACCCATTTAAAGCCGCAGACTTAAATTTTTGCAATTCCTTTGTTCAAGAGACTCGATTGTTGGTCCGCAAATTTCTGCACAACAAATTTCAAATCCACAAAATTCTGGTCCGTAAAGTTAAGTCCGAAAGGTTTTTCCAGTTTTATAATCCTATATATAAATTTAGAATTAAAGTTTGTCAGTCTATTCGTTTTTCGGCGCAAAAAATGTTTGGGCGTAGCAAAAGAAAATGTTACTAAGAAAAAAGGGCGTAGCTAAACAAGAAGGATCACTAAAAAATTAACCAATATAAACAACAAATAAAAAATGTAAACAAAAAAAGAAAAGATTTAAAAGGTCAAGAATAATAGTAAAAACTATGAAATACAGCTTAATGAAATACAGCTTAGTGAAAGTCATTTTTAGTTTAGAAAACTAAAAAATATTTTTGTTATTTTTCTAAATTTATGTTTATTTTCTACAAATTTTTACTTTTAAAAAAAGTTTTACGCCATTTATTTAAATAGAATTTTCTACATTTTTCCAAGTTAGTTATTTAATTCTTTATTTAACAATGTGGGAAATGTATAATCAGTGATGCGGGGATTTTAAAATTTGGCCGGTTCAGGTTCCGGGTCTGGAACCGTTTTTTTAATTATGCCTGTTTCGATTCCACTTCTGGAACCGATTCCAAGCCGGTTCCGGTTCCAAAATTTTTTTAACAATCTTATTGAAAATTTACCAATTCTCATAAATAAACACATAATAAGATAACCTGATAAGATGCACTAATAACTTTAAATTTAAGTTTCTCCTCAGTGCGATTCATTATTCCTTTAGTTGCCAAGCCAGACATGCTAAATACTCGGGGGTTACAAGAATTATTTTTCATTGAGAGATTAGGGTAAATTATGGGGGATATCAAGTGTTATCAGAGAATTAAGAGGGCTATTAATGGATTAAGCTGGGTTTGGGATGGATTAGGTTTTATTTTTGGGGTAGATTTTTTTGCGCCGCAGACGAAAATTTTGAGATTTGTTAAATAATAAGTTTATAATAATTTATTTCCGAAAGAAAAACAATTACTTAGCCATTCATTAAGATCTGTTCGAACTTAATACCCAGATAAGTCCTCAAATCTACGAACCCAACACACCATCCACTCAACCACACATCCTTCTCAAATAAAAAGTAAAAAAATCTTTTTTTACTCGTCTCAATTTTACCCGTCTCTATTTTGCTAGTTTCTTTTCTTCCACCCATCATAGGGCTGTATCTTTGGAACCGTTCCGGAAATTGTTCAAAACCGTATCCAGGGATCTATTGTTTTCACGGTTCCAGTTCTAAATCGGTTGCGGACATTTACGGTTCCAGTTCCGGAACTGGAACTGGACCCCCGAATCACTGTATTCAACGCATTTACCAATTGAACGCAGGCAGATTTTTTAATAAATTAATTGAAGCCGTAAACAAATAAAAGAGAAAAAGTTGTTTTTCTGTAACCTTACACAAAAATTTTACTTGAAAACAATAAACAAACTATCTGCCAATTGATCACATTCATCTATTTAAATCCAAATGAACATTAATCGTATGCAGCCCATTATTCTGACACAAAAATTTAAAAAAAAAGAAAATAAGGCACATAAAATGCAAACTAAGGATGAAGGACCACTATCAGAAATTGTTCGACGATTTCACTACGCCGAATTTATAAACAACAAAAATCGAAAGACACGCGTCTGAAAAACTGACAAGATGATAGTCTGGTCTGAAAATTAGTGAACCTCATACAGAAATTTGCTAGGTGAGAGATCATGTCTAGCAATGGACATGAGAGCGGCAATAGTCGATCAGCAAATAGGATAGATTATTCATAACAACAGCACTAATCCTCTAAAACATTAAATATTATAGTAGAAAGATAGAACGATATTAGATTTAAAATTCCTGTCTGTATGTTTGTCCACAGCTTTAAATTTTGCGAGTTTTTGTTGTTGTTTTGGCGTTGTGTTTAATTTTGATTAAAAATGACAGAATATCCTATTAAAGTGCTATTTAAGGAAGATCGGATTCTCTTTTCAGCTAATGCATGTAAAAACATATGATTTGTAATCTTTTGTAAATTTCATAAGAGAAAATATTCGTATAGAACTTCTCGAATTTTAGCTATACGCGTCTTATTTCATAAATGAATTCTTTTGAAATTTCATAAGAGAAAATATTCGTATAGAACTTCTCGAATTTTAGCTATACGCGTCTTATTTCATAAATGAATTCTTTTGTAAATTTCATAAGAGAAAATATTCGTATAGAACTTCCCGAATTTTAGCTATACGCGTCTTATTTCATAAATGAATTCTTTTGTAAATTTCATAAGAGAAAATATTCGTATAGAACTTCTCGAATTTTAGCTATACGCGTCTTATTTCATAAATGAATTCTTTTGTAAATTTCATAAGAGAAAATATTCGTATAGAACTTCCCGAATTTTAGCTATACGCGTCTTATTTCATAAATGAATTCTTTTGTAAATTTCATAAGAGAAAATATTCGTATAGAACTTCCCGAATTTTAGCTATACGCGTCTTATTTCATAAATGAATTCTTTTGTAAATTTCATAAGAGAAAATATTCGTATAGAACTTCCCGAATTTTAGCTATACGCGTCTTATTTGTAAATATCATAAGAGAAAATATTCGTATAGAACTTCCCGAATTTTAGCTATACGCGTCTTATTTCATAAATGAATTCTTTTGTAAATTTCATAAGAGAAAATATTCGTATAGAACTTCCCGAATTTTAGCTATACGCGTCTTATTTCATAAATGAATTCTTTTGTAAATTTCATAAGAGAAAATATTCGTATAGAACTTCCCGAATTTTAGCTATACGCGTCTTATTTCATAAATGAATTCTTTTGTAAATTTCATAAGAGAAAATATTCGTATAGAACTTCTCGAATTTTAGCTATACGCGTCTTATTTCATAAATGAATTCTTTTGTAAATTTCATAAGAGAAAATATTAGTATAGAACTTCCCGAATTTTAGCTATACGCGTCTTATTTCATAAATGAATTCTTTTGTAAATTTCATAAGAGAAAATATTAGTATAGAACTTCTCGAATTTTAGCTATACGCGTCTTATTTCATAAATGAATTCTTTTGTAAATTTCATAAGAGAAAATATTCGTATAGAACTTCTCGAATTTTAGCTATACGCGTCTTATTTCATAAATGAATTCTTTTGTAAATTTCATAAGAGAAAATATTCGTATAGAACTTCCCGAATTTTAGCTATACGCGTCTTATTTCATAAATGAATTCTTTTGTAAATTTCATAAGAGAAAATATTCGTATAGAACTTCCCGAATTTTAGCTATACGCGTCTTATTTCATAAATGAATTCTTTTGTAAATTTCATAAGAGAAAATATTCGTATAGAACTTCCCGAATTTTAGCTATACGCGTCTTATTTGTAAATATCATAAGAGAAAATATTCGTATAGAACTTCCCGAATTTTAGCTATACGCGTCTTATTTCATAAATGAATTCTTTTGTAAATTTCATAAGAGAAAATATTCGTATAGAACTTCCCGAATTTTAGCTATACGCGTCTTATTTCATAAATGAATTCTTTTGTAAATTTCATAAGAGAAAATATTCGTATAGAACTTCCCGAATTTTAGCTATACGCGTCTTATTTCATAAATGAATTCTTTTGTAAATTTCATAAGAGAAAATATTCGTATAGAACTTCTCGAATTTTAGCTATACGCGTCTTATTTCATAAATGAATTCTTTTGTAAATTTCATAAGAGAAAATATTAGTATAGAACTTCCCGAATTTTAGCTATACGCGTCTTATTTCATAAATGAATTCTTTTGTAAATTTCATAAGAGAAAATATTAGTATAGAACTTCTCGAATTTTAGCTATACGCGTCTTATTTCATAAATGAATTCTTTTGTAAATTTCATAAGAGAAAATATTCGTATAGAACTTCCCGAATTTTAGCTATACGCGTCTTATTTCATAAATGAATTCTTTTGTAAATTTCATAAGAGAAAATATTCGTATAGAACTTCCCGAATTTTAGCTATACGCGTCTTATTTCATAAATGAATTCTTTTGTAAATTTCATAAGAGAAAATATTCGTATAGAACTTCTCGAATTTTAGCTATACGCGTCTTATTTCATAAATGAATTCTTTTGTAAATTTCATAAGAGAAAATATTAGTATAGAACTTCCCGAATTTTAGCTATACGCGTCTTATTTCATAAATGAATTCTTTTGTAAATTTCATAAGAGAAAATATTCGTATAGAACTTCCCGAATTTTAGCTATACGCGTCTTATTTCATAAATGAATTCTTTTGTAAATTTCATAAGAGAAAATATTCGTATAGAACTTCTCGAATTTTAGCTATACGCGTCTTATTTCATAAATGAATTCTTTTGTAAATTTCATAAGAGAAAATATTCGTATAGAACTTCTCGAATTTTAGCTATACGCGTCTTATTTCATAAATGAATTCTTTTGTAAATTTCATAAGAGAAAATATTCGTATAGAACTTCTCGAATTTTAGCTATACGCGTCTTATTTCATAAATGAATTCTTTTGTAAATTTCATAAGAGAAAATATTCGTATAGAACTTCTCGAATTTTAGCTATACGCGTCTTATTTCATAAATGAATTCTTTTGTAAATTTCATAAGAGAAAATATTCGTATAGAACTTCTCGAATTTTAGCTATACGCGTCTTATTTCATAAATGAATTCTTTTGTAAATTTCATAAGAGAAAATATTCGTATAGAACTTCTCGAATTTTAGCTATACGCGTCTTATTTCATAAATGAATTCTTTTGTAAATTTCATAAGAGAAAATATTCGTATAGAACTTCTCGAATTTTAGCTATACGCGTCTTATTTCATAAATGAATTCTTTTGTAAATATCATAAGAGAAAATATTCGTATAGAACTTCTCGAATTTTAGCTATACGCGTCTTATTTCATAAATGAATTCTTTTGTAAATTTCATAAGAGAAAATATTCGTATAGAATCTTCTCGAATTTTAGCTATACGCGTCTTATTTCATAAATGAATTCTTTTGTAAATTTCATAAGAGAAAATATTCGTATAGAACTTCTCGAATTTTAGCTATACGCGTCTTATTTCATAAATGAATTCTTTTGTAAATTTCATAAGAGAAAATATTCGTATAGAACTTCTCGAATTTTAGCTATACGCGTCTTATTTCATAAATGAATTCTTTTGTAAATTTCATAAGAGAAAATATTCGTATAGAACTTCCCGAATTTTAGCTATACGCGTCTTATTTCATAAATGAATTCTTTTGTAAATTTCATAAGAGAAAATATTCGTATAGAACTTCCCGAATTTTAGCTATACGCGTCTTATTTGTAAATATCATAAGAGAAAATATTCGTATAGAACTTCCCGAATTTTAGCTATACGCGTCTTATTTCATAAATGAATTCTTTTGTAAATTTCATAAGAGAAAATATTCGTATAGAACTTCCCGAATTTTAGCTATACGCGTCTTATTTCATAAATGAATTCTTTTGTAAATTTCATAAGAGAAAATATTCGTATAGAACTTCCCGAATTTTAGCTATACGCGTCTTATTTCATAAATGAATTCTTTTGTAAATTTCATAAGAGAAAATATTCGTATAGAACTTCTCGAATTTTAGCTATACGCGTCTTATTTCATAAATGAATTCTTTTGTAAATTTCATAAGAGAAAATATTAGTATAGAACTTCCCGAATTTTAGCTATACGCGTCTTATTTCATAAATGAATTCTTTTGTAAATTTCATAAGAGAAAATATTAGTATAGAACTTCCCGAATTTTAGCTATACGCGTCTTATTTCATAAATGAATTCTTTTGTAAATTTCATAAGAGAAAATATTCGTATAGAACTTCTCGAATTTTAGCTATACGCGTCTTATTTCATAAATGAATTCTTTTGTAAATTTCATAAGAGAAAATATTCGTATAGAACTTCCGAATTTTAGCTATACGCGTCTTATTTCATAAATGAATTCTTTTGTAAATTTCATAAGAGAAAATATTCGTATAGAACTTCCCGAATTTTAGCTATACGCGTCTTATTTCATAAATGAATTCTTTTGTAAATTTCATAAGAGAAAATATTCGTATAGAACTTCTCGAATTTTAGCTATACGCGTCTTATTTCATAAATGAATTCTTTTGTAAATTTCATAAGAGAAAATATTAGTATAGAACTTCCTCGAATTTTAGCTATACGCGTCTTATTTCATAAATGAATTCTTTTGTAAATTTCATAAGAGAAAATATTCGTATAGAACTTCTCGAATTTTAGCTATACGCGTCTTATTTCATAAATGAATTCTTTTGTAAATTTCATAAGAGAAAATATTCGTATAGAACTTCTCGAATTTTAGCTATACGCGTCTTATTTCATAAATGAATTCTTTTGTAAATATCATAAGAGAAAATATTCGTATAGAACTTCTCGAATTTTAGCTATACGCGTCTTATTTCATAAATGAATTCCTTTGTAAATTTCATAAGAGAAAATATTCGTATAGATCTTCTCGAATTTAGCTATACGCGTCTTATTTCATAAATGAATTCTTTTGTAAATTTCATAAGAGAAAATATTCGTATAGAACTTCTCGAATTTTAGCTATACGCGTCTTATTTCATAAATGAATTCTTTTGTAAATTTCATAAGAGAAAATATTCGTATAGAACTTCTCGAATTTTAGCTATATGTAAATTTCATAAGAGAAAATATTCGTATAGAACTTCTCGAATTTTAGCTATACGCGTCTTATTTCATAAATGAATTCTTTTGTAAATATCATAAGAGAAAATATTCGTATAGAACTTCTAGAATTTTAGCTATACGCGTCTTATTTCATAAATGAATTCCTTTGTAAATTTCATAAGAGAAAATATTCGTATAGAACTTCTCGAATTTTAGCTATATGTAAATTTCATAAGAGAAAATATTCGTATAGAACTTCTCGAATTTTAGCTATACGCGTCTTATTTCATAAATGAATTCTTTTGTAAATATCATAAGAGAAAATATTCGTATAGAACTTCTCGAATTTTAGCTATACGCGTCTTATTTCATAAATGAATTCCTTTGTAAATTTCATAAGAGAAAATATTCGTATAGATCTTCTCGAATTTTAGCTATACGCGTCTTATTTCATAAATGAATTCTTTTGTAAATTTCATAAGAGAAAATATTCGTATAGAACTTCTCGAATTTTAGCTATACGCGTCTTATTTCATAAATGAATTCTTTTGTAAATTTCATAAGAGAAAATATTCGTATAGAACTTCTCAAATTTTAGCTATACGCGTCTTATTTCATAAATGAATTCTTTTGTAAATTTCATAAGAGAAAATATTCGTATAGAACTTCTCGAATTTTAGCTATACGCGTCTTATTTCATAAATGAATTCCTTTGTAAATTTCATAAGAGAAAATATTCGTATAGATCTTCTCGAATTTTAGCTATACGCGTCTTATTTCATAAATGAATTCTTTTGTAAATTTCATAAGAGAAAATATTCGTATAGAACTTCTCGAATTTTAGCTATACGCGTCTTATTTCATAAATGAATTCTTTTGTAAATTTCATAAGAGAAAATATTCGTATAGAACTTCTCGAATTTTAGCTATATGTAAATTTCATAAGAGAAAATATTCGTATAGAACTTCTCGAATTTTAGCTATACGCGTCTTATTTCATAAATGAATTCTTTTGTAAATATCATAAGAGAAAATATTCGTATAGAACTTCTAGAATTTTAGCTATACGCGTCTTATTTCATAAATGAATTCCTTTGTAAATTTCATAAGAGAAAATATTCGTATAGAACTTCTCGAATTTTAGCTATACGCGTCTTTTTTCATAAATGAATTCTTTTGTAAATTTCATAAGAGAAAATATTCGTATAGAACTTCTCGAATTTTAGCTATACGCGTCTTATTTCATAAATGAATTCCTTTGTAAATTTCATAAGAGAAAATATTCGTATAGAACTTCTCGAATTTTAGCTATATGTAAATTTCATAAGAGAAAATATTCGTATAGAACTTCTCGAATTTTAGCTATACGCGTCTTATTTCATAAATGAATTCTTTTGTAAATTTCATAAGAGAAAATATTCGTATAGAACTTCTCGAATTTTAGCTATACGCGTCTTATTTCATAAATGAATTCTTTTGTAAATTTCATAAGAGAAAATATTCGTATAGAACTTCTCGAATTTTAGCTATACGCGTCTTATTTCATAAATGAATTCTTTTGTAAATTTCATAAGAGAAAATATTCGTATAGAACTTCTCGAATTTTAGCTATACGCGTCTTATTTCATAAATGAATTCTTTTGTAAATTTCATAAGAGAAAATATTCGTATAGAACTTCTCGAATTTTAGCTATACGCGTCTTATTTCATAAATGAATTCTTTTGTAAATTTCATAAGAGAAAATATTCGTATAGAACTTCTCAAATTTTAGCTATACGCGTCTTATTTCATAAATGAATTCTTTGTAAATTTCATAAGAGAAAATATTCGTATAGAACTTCTCGAATTTTAGCTATACGCGTCTTATTTCATAAATGAATTCCTTTGTAAATTTCATAAGAGAAAATATTCGTATAGATCTTCTCGAATTTTAGCTATACGCGTCTTATTTCATAAATGAATTCTTTTGTAAATTTCATAAGAGAAAATATTCGTATAGAACTTCTCGAATTTAGCTATATGTAAATTTCATAAGAGAAAATATTCGTATAGAACTTCTCGAATTTTAGCTATACGCGTCTTATTTCATAAATGAATTCTTTTGTAAATATCATAAGAGAAAATATTCGTATAGAACTTCTAGAATTTTAGCTATACGCGTCTTATTTCATAATGAATTCCTTTGTAAATTTCATAAGAGAAAATATTCGTATAGAACTTCTCGAATTTTAGCTATACGCGTCTTTTTCATAAATGAATTCTTTTGTAAATTTCATAAGAGAAATATTCGTATAGAACTTCTCGAATTTTAGCTATACGCGTCTTATTCATAAATGAATTCCTTTGTAAATTTCATAAGAGAAAATATTCGTATAGAACTTCTCGAATTTTAGCTATATGTAAATTTCATAAGAGAAAATATTCGTATAGAACTTCTCGAATTTTAGCTATACGCGTCTTATTTCATAAATGAATTCTTTTGTAAAGTTCATAAGAGAAAATATTCGTATAGAACTTCTCGAATTTTAGCTATACGCGTCTTATTTCATAAATGAATTCTTTTGTAAATTTCATAAGAGAAAATATTCGTATAGAACTTCTCGAATTTTAGCTATACGCGTCTTATTTCATAAATGAATTCTTTTGTAAATTTCATAAGAGAAAATATTCGTATAGAACTTCTCGAATTTTAGCTATACGCGTCTTATTTCATAAATGAATTCTTTTGTAAATTTCATAAGAGAAAATATTCGTATAGAACTTCTCGAATTTTAGCTATACGCGTCTTATTTCATAAATGAATTCTTTTGTAAATTTCATAAGAGAAAATATTCGTATAGAACTTCTCGAATTTTAGCTATACGCGTCTTATTTCATAAATGAATTCTTTTGTAAATTTCATAAGAGAAAATATTCGTATAGAACTTCTCGAATTTTAGCTATACGCGTCTTATTTCATAAATGAATTCTTTGTAAATTTCATAAGAGAAAATATTCGTATAGAACTTCTCGAATTTTAGCTATACGCGTCTTATTTCATAAATGAATTCTTTTGTAAATTTCATAAGAGAAAATATTCGTATAGAACTTCTCGAATTTTAGCTATACGCGTCTTATTTCATAAATGAATTCTTTTGTAAATTTCATAAGAGAAAATATTCGTATAGAACTTCTCGAATTTTAGCTATACGCGTCTTATTTCATAAATGAATTCTTTTGTAAATTTCATAAGAGAAAATATTCGTATAGAACTTCTCGAATTTTAGCTATACGCGTCTTATTTCATAAATGAATTCTTTTGTAAATTTCATAAGAGAAAATATTCGTATAGAACTTCTCGAATTTTAGCTATACGCGTCTTATTTCATAAATGAATTCTTTTGTAAATTTCATAAGAGAAAATATTCGTATAGAACTTCTCGAATTTTAGCTATACGCGTCTTATTTCATAAATGAATTCTTTTGTAAATTTCATAAGAGAAAATATTCGTATAGAACTTCTCGAATTTTAGCTATACGCGTCTTATTTCATAAATGAATTCCTTTGTAAATTTCATAAGAGAAAATATTCGTATAGAACTTCTCGAATTTTAGCTATACGCGTCTTATTTCATAAATGAATTCTTTTGTAAATTTCATAAGAGAAAATATTCGTATAGAACTTCTCGAATTTTAGCTATATGTAAATTTCATAAGAGAAATATTCGTATAGAACTTCTCGAATTTTAGCTATACGCGTCTTATTTCATAAATGAATTCTTTTGTAAATATCATAAGAGAAAATATTCGTATAGAACTTCTAGAATTTAGCTATACGCGTCTTATTTCATAAATGAATTCCTTTGTAAATTTCATAAGAGAAAATATTCGTATAGAACTTCTCGAATTTTAGCTATACGCGTCTTTTTTCATAAATGAATTCTTTTGTAAATTTCATAAGAGAAAATATTCGTATAGAACTTCTCGAATTTTAGCTATACGCGTCTTATTTCATAAATGAATTCCTTTGTAAATTTCATAAGAGAAAATATTCGTATAGAACTTCTCGAATTTTAGCTATATGTAAATTTCATAAGAGAAAATATTCGTATAGAACTTCTCGAATTTTAGCTATACGCGTCTTATTTCATAAATGAATTCTTTTGTAAAGTTCATAAGAGAAAATATTCGTATAGAACTTCTCGAATTTAGCTATACGCGTCTTATTTCATAAATGAATTCTTTTGTAAATTTCATAAGAGAAAATATTCGTATAGAACTTCTCGAATTTTAGCTATACGCGTCTTATTTCATAAATGAATTCTTTTGTAAATTTCATAAGAGAAAATATTCGTATAGAACTTCTCGAATTTTAGCTATACGCGTCTTATTTCATAAATGAATTCTTTTGTAAATTTCATAAGAGAAAATATTCGTATAGAACTTCTCGAATTTTAGCTATACGCGTCTTATTTCATAAATGAATTCTTTTGTAAATTTCATAAGAGAAAATATTCGTATAGAACTTCTCGAATTTTAGCTATACGCGTCTTATTTCATAAATGAATTCTTTGTAAATTTCATAAGAGAAAATATTCGTATAGAACTTCTCGAATTTTAGCTATACGCGTCTTATTTCATAAATGAATTCTTTTGTAAATTTCATAAGAGAAAATATTCGTATAGAACTTCTCGAATTTTAGCTATACGCGTCTTATTTCATAAATGAATTCTTTTGTAAATTTCATAAGAGAAAATATTCGTATAGAACTTCTCGAATTTTAGCTATACGCGTCTTATTTCATAAATGAATTCTTTTGTAAATTCATAAGAGAAAATATTCGTATAGAACTTCTCGAATTTTAGCTATACGCGTCTTATTTCATAAATGAATTCTTTTGTAAATTTCATAAGAGAAAATATTCGTATAGAACTTCTCGAATTTTAGCTATACGCGTCTTATTTCATAAATGAATTCTTTTGTAAATTTCATAAGAGAAAATATTCGTATAGAACTTCTCGAATTTAGCTATACGCGTCTTATTTCATAAATGAATTCTTTTGTAAATTTCATAAGAGAAAATATTCGTATAGAACTTCTCGAATTTTAGCTATACGCGTCTTATTTCATAAATGAATTCTTTTGTAAATTTCATAAGAGAAAATATTCGTATAGAACTTCTCGAATTTTAGCTATACGCGTCTTATTTCATAAATGAATTCTTTTGTAAATTTCATAAGAGAAAATATTCGTATAGAACTTCTCGAATTTTAGCTATACGCGTCTTATTTCATAAATGAATTCTTTTGTAAATTTCATAAGAGAAAATATTCGTATAGAACTTCTCGAATTTTAGCTATACGCGTCTTATTTCATAAATGAATTCTTTTGTAAATTTCATAAGAGAAAATATTCGTATAGAACTTCTCGAATTTTAGCTATACGCGTCTTATTTCATAAATGAATTCTTTGTAAATTTCATAAGAGAAAATATTCGTATAGAACTTCTCGAATTTAGCTATACGCGTCTTATTTCATAAATGAATTCTTTTGTAAATTCATAAGAGAAAATATTCGTATAGAACTTCTCGAATTTTAGCTATACGCGTCTTATTTCATAAATGAATTCTTTTGTAAATTCATAAGAGAAAATATTCGTATAGAACTTCTCGAATTTTAGCTATACGCGTCTTATTTCATAAATGAATTCTTTTGTAAATTTCATAAGAGAAAATATTCGTATAGAACTTCTCGAATTTTAGCTATACGCGTCTTATTTCATAAATGAATTCTTTTGTAAATTTCATAAGAGAAAATATTCGTATAGAACTTCTCGAATTTTAGCTATACGCGTCTTATTTCATAAATGAATTCTTTTGTAAATTTCATAAGAGAAAATATTCGTATAGAACTTCTCGAATTTTAGCTATACGCGTCTTATTTCATAAATGAATTCTTTTGTAAATTTCATAAGAGAAAATATTCGTATAGAACTTCTCGAATTTTAGCTATACGCGTCTTATTTCATAAATGAATTCTTTTGTAAATTTCATAAGAGAAAATATTCGTATAGAACTTCTCGAATTTTAGCTATACGCGTCTTATTTCATAAATGAATTCTTTTGTAAATTTCATAAGAGAAAATATTCGTATAGAACTTCTCGAATTTTAGCTATACGCGTCTTATTTCATAAATGAATTCTTTTGTAAATTTCATAAGAGAAAATATTCGTATAGAACTTCTCGAATTTTAGCTATACGCGTCTTATTTCATAAATGAATTCTTTTGTAAATTTCATAAGAGAAAATATTCGTATAGAACTTCTCGAATTTTAGCTATACGCGTCTTATTTCATAAATGAATTCTTTGTAAATTTCATAAGAGAAAATATTCGTATAGAACTTCTCGAATTTTAGCTATACGCGTCTTATTTCATAAATGAATTCTTTTGTAAATTTCATAAGAGAAAATATTCGTATAGAACTTCTCGAATTTTAGCTATACGCGTCTTATTTCATAAATGAATTCTTTTGTAAATTTCATAAGAGAAAATATTCGTATAGAACTTCTCGAATTTTAGCTATACGCGTCTTATTTCATAAATGAATTCTTTTGTAAATTTCATAAGAGAAAAATTCGTATAGAACTTCTCGAATTTTAGCTATACGCGTCTTATTTCATAAATGAATTCTTTTGTAAATTGTCATAAGAGAAAATATTCGTATAGAACTTCTCGAATTTTAGCTATACGCGTCTTATTTCATAAATGAATTCCTTTTGTAAATTTCATAAGAGAAAATATTCGTATAGAACTTCTCGAATTTTCGCTATACGCGTCTTATTTCATAAATGAATTCTTTTGTAAATTATCATAAGAGAAATATTCGTATAGAACTTCTCGAATTTTAGCTATACGCGTCTATTTCATAAATGAATTCTTTTTGTAAATATCATAAGAGAAAATTTCGTATAGAACTTCTCGAATTTTAGCTATACGCGTCTTATTTCATAAATGAATTCCTTTTGTAAATATATAAGAGAAAATATTCGTATAGAACTTCTCGAATTTTAGCTATACGCGTCTTATTTCATCAAATGAATTTTTTGTAAATTATCATAAGAGAAAATATTCGTATAGAAACTTCTCGAATTTTAGCTATACGCGTCTTATTTCATAAATGAATTCCTTTTGTAAATTTCATAAGAGAAAATATTCGTATAGACTTCTCGAATTTTAGCTATACGGTCTATTTCATAAATGAATTCTTTTGTAACGATATAAGAGAAATATTTGTATAGAACTTCTCGAATTTTGCTAACGCGTCTTATTTCACTAAATGAATTCTTTTGTAAATTTCATAAGAGAAAATATTCGTATAGAACTTCTCGAATTTAGCTATACGCGTCTTATTTCATAAATGAATTCTCTTGTAAATTTCATAAGAGAAAATATTCGTATAGAACTTCTCGAATTTTAGCTTATACGCGTCTTATTTCATAAATGAATTCTTTGTAAATTCATAAGAGAAAATATTCGTATAGAACTCTCGATTTTAGCTATACGCGTCTTATTTCATAATGAATTCCTTTGTAAATTTCATAAGCGAAATATTTCGTATAGAACTTCTCGAATTTTAGCTATACGCGTCTTATTTCATAAATGAATCTTT
>CACSLI010000307.1:0-47378 GCA_902706615.1 Meloidogyne luci | reverse complement strand
TTCGAATAAGGTAGTTATTTTGGGCCTGGTTAAATTTATATTTGAATCTTTCAAGTTTGCACCAAGTTCTTGTGCTTGTACTTCATTCTCGTATTGGTCGTCGTCGAGGTGATCCTTTTGTTCTCGCTGGCACCTTTGAATTCATTCCTGAAGCACAATTCGTTCCTGGCATTCCATTTGGGTCATCTGATGGAAAAGGATGTGCTTTTATTATTGAGTCATCAAATAGAAATCAAGGCACAATTCTTTCTCCTACATATCCGGGTGCTTACCCAAGCGTTTAGTTTTTCAAAAATGTTTTAATAACTACATATTTTAAATTATTTTTAGAATTTCCATTGTGTTTATTTACTGAAAGGGAACAAGGAGAGCGAATCCGTCTTTTATTTTAAGTAAGTGATTTTCTTCTAGGTTAATTTTATCCTTTAATTTAGAGATTTTGATGTTTACTTTGGCGGCGAACAGTAAATATTTCTCACTTTATTGGGTTATACGACACTTGGGACGGACTTTTGCGGACCGACATTTGAGGATGGACATTTGAGGATTGCGGACCGACATTGAGGACCGACATTTGGGGATCGAATTTGAGGATTGAGGACAGACATTTGGGGACCGACATTTGAGGACCGACATTTGAGGATTGCCATTTGAGTATAAGAATATCAGTATCTTAAAACAGAAATTATCACAAATTATTTACTAAGGTGAAGTTGTTCCACAAGCGGGGATGTTGTTCCAGCAACCGGGGGATCTTATTCAAACGACGGGGGATGCTGTTCCAGCACCGGGGATGTTGTTCCGTCAACGGCAAGCTTTTGTTTCGTCAATGGGGGAAGGTAATCTGCGTGTTGAAATAACCTCCCCCGTCGTTGGAACAACATTACTCGTCGTTTGAACAACATCACACGTTGCTGGAACACATCTCCCGTTGCTGGAACAACATCACCCGTTGCTGGAACAACATCCCCCGTCGTTTGAACAACATCCCCCGTTGAAGGAACAACATCCCCCGCCGACAAATTAACTTCCCCCGCTTGTGGAACAACTTCACCTTAGTACATAATTTGTGATAATTTCTGTTTTAAGATACTGATATTCTTATACTCAAATGGCAATCCTCAAATGTCGGTCCTCAAAAGTCGGTCCCCGAATGTCTGTCCTCAATCCTCAATTCGATCCCCAAATGTCGGTCCTCAAATGTCGGTCCGCAATCCTCAAATGTCCATCCTCAAATGTCGGTCCGCAAAAGTCGGTCCCCAAGTGTCGCACCACGCTTTATTGTAATTATTTTCATTTTATTCTAGTTGTCCGTATGACTCGTTGACCATATATGATGGTGATACAAACTCTGAACCTATCCTACGGAAACTATGCGGTATCAAATTTTAAAGAAGTTATATAAGTCTTAATTGAATTTTTAGGCCTTCAACAACGTTTAGAACTTTTTTCATTGGCACGACATTGTTGCTCGAATTTAATACTACAGAACCGCCTAAAAATGACATGAGAGGGTTAGTCTTTTTAAAACTGATAATTTTATAAAATTTCGTTTTTTAGCTTTGCAATTGATTACGAATTCTCTACTCGTTTTGTAGATATTGTTCGGCTTATTGGCCCACAGAGGAGAATTTCACATATTAGAGGATCGGAATGTGACAGTAGGGTGATAATTTTCTTAATAAATTTAATTATAAAATTTTACGTAAAAGGTACGCTCCAATCGAGAATCTGTTCATTATATCCAATCGCCAAACGTAATTTGTTTAGCTTATTAATTTAAATTTGTTAGTTTCCGGAAATGTTTCCATTAAGTACCACATGCACATATGTACTTGACGGTCTTCAAAGCGATCAGAATCTTGAAAAAGTGTTACTCCACTTTGAAGCTGTTGCTATGTCATCCTCTACTGCCTCCATTGAAAATATATTGCCTTTGTCCAGTGCCCCCGCACCTAATACCTCTAAATCAATGGAACATTCTCCTTCTGGGAATGACGATTGCAACAATGGTGCATTTGTTGGTATTGAATTTTTTTATATTTTATAATAACAAAAAAAAATCAAATTTATTTAAAGGTATTGCCACAACTGCAGCATCAGTTAATAATTGAAACAAAAATAATTATTAATTTGGCTATTAAGATCAAGTCAGCATTACCAACAGTGAGGAAAGTTCATACGATGCTATTCTATGTGATACACTTTCGCAGGTTTTTTTGATTATGTATAAAAATCAAAATTAACCTTCTTTAGGGAAACAATCCATCATTCGTCAGTCAAGGACCACGCATTGTTTTAGTTTTTAGCTCAATGGAACAATCTCACGATACTTCGAGTAAATCATCAACGAATCCCCGTGGATTTAGGTACATTGTTTCTGAAATTAAAATTTTTTCCTCATTTTCAGAGCTCGAGTGGAATTTAAAACTGGTAAGCCAGTGAATGAAATTTCTTAATTGATTTTATCAGTTAATTAACTTAATAATAAACATCTAGTTCATTTAGATTTTGGTATCGCTGGAGAAAGTATTGGTGGATCTAATCGATGTGCTTTTCGCTTTCACGATCCCACTGGATCATTCAATAGTCCACGATATCCAGTAACTTTTGTTTAATAAAATGACCAAGACTAATTATTTAAGGCTAACTACCCGTTAGATACTGAATGCACTTATCACATTGTTCATGTATGAATTGATCAATTATAAAATATTTTGCTTCTAATCCTTTTATTACTTAAAACAGGCAAGTACTCAACAACACATCGCAGGGATATCTGACAAAACAAATTTTGCTGCATTTTAAGGCATTTCTAGTTAAAAATAATTTAAAAAATCTTTACTTTTATAGCAATTCGCCTTATTTGAGGACAAAGAGTAAAAATACTTTTCTCGGATACTCCAAATTTTTATCCCTTCCAGATGCAATGACTGGCTAAAAATTTTTGATGTGTTTTACGAATCAGATGGTACAGAAACACTTCGTCTTCAAGCACAGCATTGTTGGAATGTATTCCCTGGACCAACAATTTCATCCTTTGGAGCACACGAATGCGTGTTGTTTTTCATTCTGATGGGTTTGGAACAGCTAATGGGTTCGATGCACACTATGAAATTCGTGATGCATTTGAAGAAGAGGTCCCCCATCGTAAGGATAAACGCCATTGTGGTGAATTAATCCAAGCAAATGAAGAGCTGACTACTGGACATTTTGGTTAATTTTTAACATTTTTTTATATAATAGTATTTATAAAACAGAATCTCCCGGGTATCCAGTTAAATATGGTACAAATAACAATGTGATTGGGAAATACGAGTCAGATTAGGCCATCAGGTATTACTTCGCCCTAATGCTTTCAATATTGAGGGACAGATGACAGACGAGAAAATTGACTGTATGAGGTTTTATCAAAATATTTATTTTGTAATTCTTATTCTGTAAGTGCTGTATTTCGTGTCCATTTGGATATGCAAAATCGCAGCAGGTTAGATTCCTTCAAAAATATTGTATTATTGGTTTTAACTCATCAGGGATTTGCAACTTTGTGGAGAGAACATTCAAATGATTCCCCCGGTAAATTATTGGAATTTTCAGTGAATTTTGTTTTTAGATTGTCTCGCCATCAAATTCTATACGAATGAGGTTGATATAGTTAAAGTGTCTTTTATATTGTAAAAATAGTTTTCTAACTTCTCCTGATAAAGTAAATGGTCTTCAAGGATTTAATTTTTCATGGACAGAAGTTCGTCGCGTCCAAAGTAAGGAAATTAAAAATTTTAAGGTTAAATACAAAGTATCTTTAAGGTGATAGCGAATGTACAGGAGAACAATTCTATCTATGTTCTTATTCACGTTTATGCATTGATGCCCAGGTTTATGAAATAAATGTATAATGAATGACGATGCATTCTTTTTAGTTACGTTGCAATGGGGAAGATAATTGTGGTGAGAATGACGATAGCGATGAAGCACATTGTAGGTTATTTAAATTATAATACATATTTAATTTTGATGTGAGCTTATTAATACTTGTAACTTTGTGTTTTCGGTACTTTCGGCGGTTATGAAGGCTGGAGACAAAATGCTGCCACTAATTTCCAGTTGATATGCATCTTTTCATTTCTTCAATCTTATGCCAATACTTGATACTCAAATTAGATTTTAATAGATATTGCTACAAATATTTGTACATATATAATGTAATGAATAAATTCAACTTCCTCTTCTAAGTTTGAAGTGTTATTTGAAAATTAACTAAATTTTCGGAAAAGTTGCTGTTCAAATAACTCAGAAACACCAGAATTTGAATAAAAATAACTGATCTTTATTGGCCTGCTCTGTTTGAGATTTTTTTAATTCTGTAACTCAGGCTCCAGAATCGACAACTTGACAGACATGCGAACAATTGTAGTCGCCTATATAGTATCTGGTGTAATTTTTCTCTTCATTTTCTCTTTCTTCTGCATTCTCTTCAAATCAAAATTGAAACGAAAAAATCATGCCAGGGAAGATCTACGCCGAAAATCACATAGACGACGTAAAAGGCAGAAAAGTGGCCACCGAGGAACGAGCGTTCATCACCGATATCCACATCAGTCAGGCAGTCGACTTGCCGGCGAGATGAATACTACAAGAACACCACAGCTGAGGCAACCCTTTAGGCAATCGAAACCTAAACAAATAATCCTGGACAAGCACAGACTCTCTGGTGCTGTTACAATGATAACAAGACTTTCTGAAGATGAGAGGGTGTTTAAACAATTACTGATAATGAACGTAATTTTGTTAACATTTTAGTCTCCACCTTCCGATGTATGACAACCATCATCAAGTCATACATGACCATCTTCCCAAGTTATCACCAACGCTCGAGGAGCAACCTTACTCTTTAGCTATAAATGGTACCAATGTTGTAATGACTCCGGAACAAAACATTGAAGGAAATCTTAAAATATTTTACGGCTAGTAAAATTGAAAGCTCAGGAATGGATATCACTTTTACTAGTTACTTGATTGTCTAACGGGTTAACCACATCTCGAATGTTTAAGATTTAAGATAAATTTGAGAAATAAAATTTATTTTAAGCAAAAGCGAAAGTCCATGTTAAAAAATCAAGGCAGAATAAAATGAAGGAAAAGATAAATTAGAAAATTTTAAAACAAATTTAATAATCAAAGTTATTTTCGCCTATGATTAAATTTTCCTCATTGAACTCTTGTAAAGAAGCGTCGGGCGGTAATAGAATCCTTCTCAAGTGTCTAAAAGTGAGTTACATATTAATTTTTAAGATAGTAACTCAAATTAAAACTTTGGAATATCGTGTGACTTGAGAAAAAAAACTTGAGAAATAAAAATATTACCAAAACCAATTTGTCATTGTCGTCGATTGAGTAACGGTAGACTTCGCCAACATCCTCAGGTTCAGCTTTACTTCTTTATCCAATCTTATGTGCTTTTCAGTGAGTGTATCTTCCCCATCCATTTGGAATGTGATCTTAAGTAATAAATGACATATCCTAATTTAAGAAAAGCTAGCAACCTTGTGTTGTTTTCCATCCAATCCTTTAGCCTCAAACTCTTCGTCAAGCGTCCAGCCAATATATGGTGTATCACCCTTAGAACTAATATTGTGTGCATCATATTTTCCTGTAGCTGAAGTCGATTTTTCAAAGACTTTAGTAATTGAAGTGAAAGAAATTAATTTACGGAAAATCCAAGAAACACCTTAAAATAGATTGTTCATATGTAAATAAGGTTAACTATTACAAACCACGAGCAGCCAAATATTCCTCAAAGTTTTCACTTTTTTCATGTTTAAATTTTCCAAGAAATTTTTCAGGAATTGAATACATTTTTGTATTATATCTTGTAGTAACTAAAAAATTTAAGAACTGTCCAGACTCAATTAACTGAAGTGGATCGAATTCAAACAATAGTGGAATCCCAATTCGTCCCAATGAACAAAATCATCGATTCGTCCCACTGAACAAACCTACCTAATTCTTTTGTTGTTCTAAATTGATGAGCTCTCAACTAAAAGATAGGTCCAGAGCAATTTGACGCTCTTAAACTTTCATTGTTCTTTCAGATATGTTTTGGGGAAAAACATTGGTTCAGGAGCGTATGGCTCGGTGGCGATGGCGCATGATATGGTTGAGTTTTAGAAAATAATTGAATTTTTTTAAAATTAACAGGAGACAAACTCAAAAGTTGCAATAAAGAAGATTACTAAGGCATTCTCTGCTTTGACATTAGTGAAACGAACTTTGAGTTATTTTTATTATTTTGACAAGAAAAAAATTTTTTAAGGGGAAGTTAGAATTCTTAGAGATATAAGGCATAGAAATATCATAAAGGTCTTGAACCTTTTTCCGTGGGAGATGATGTTCAAGGCAAAGATATCTATCTAGTGATGGATCTGATGGTAACAAATAACTAAAAACTTTCTTTTATCTTTTCAGGAAACCGATCTACATCAGATAATACATTCTTCTCAGAAACTCACAGACCAACACAATCAGTACTTTCTTTATCAAATACTATGCGGGTTAAAGGTATCTAGATTATCACATCCTGTTAATTTAATAAAAACTATTGTAGTACATGCATTCTGTTGGCATTGTTCATCGGTATCATTATATTTCACAATATTATATTTTATCGATAGGGATCTTAAGCCAAGCAATTTACTTATAAATGGAGACTGTCTACTAAAAATGTATTTATGATCCTATTATTGCATGTTTAAGACATTTATTCTTAAGAGCTGATTTTGGATTAGCACGTTCCGTGGAACAATGTGCTCGTGAAGAGGGGACAATTATGACTGTTTGTTATTTAGAAATATAAGAGTTAATCATTTGATACAGCAATATGTGTCTACAAGGTGGTACCGCGCGCCAGAGTTACTCTTTTCACTTATCGATTACGGCACAATGTTAATCACTTATGAAGGTCAAATCTAATCAGAAAATTGACAGGGTAGATATTTGGTCAGTTGGAACGATTTTTGCGGAGATGATACAGCGTAGGCAATTATTCCCTGGAAGGGACGCTGCTACACAAATTAAAGTAACATCCTCGATAATTGTAAAAAATTTAAATTAAGATGATAGTTTGCTACCTTGGAACTCCAGAAGCTGAGGTAAAACTATTTTAATTATTTCACTCACAATCTAAATTTAGGTGATGCAACAGATCACCTCAGAGCTGGTACCTTGCGAAATTTTTTACTGTATTTTTTTATCTTTCGGTGCGCATTTGGATCGATAAGTGTGGACAAAGAGAACCTTTACCGTGGAGTACAATATTGCCTAACGCAACGAGTAAAGGACTAAACTTGATCAACAAGGTAAATGCGTATTATCAACCTTAAATAAAATTCAACGCAAGATGATGCAAATTGCACCATGGAAACGATATTCAGCAAAAGAGGCATTGGAACATCCCTATTTGAGCTTGTAAGGCAACTCAACTATATTAATATCGTTTTAGATACCATGACTCGAATGATGAACCGTGTGGTTCTCAAGCTGTTAGGGTTGATGCAGATGCAATCGAAAAACTCGACGCAGAGGAATTGAAAATTGCGCTCCTAGAAGAAGCCGAGAAATTTACAAAAAATTGATATACTTAAAAATTATAAAATAATTTATACCTGGAAACGGAAAAACAATGAAAAATCAGCAGAATAAATTAATGAGATTTAATGTTCAATACTCATATTCATCGAAGTCATATTCATCATAATCTTCAGTATGATCAGAATCTCCATAGTTATCATAATCTCCATCATAATCATAATTAGTTATATAATCTGTCAAAAAATATTTTTTGGAATTTGAAAGCGCAATTTTTATAAAACATACAATCAGAAAGATCTGGCTTTTCAGAAAAAATTTGAAATAAACACTCATGCTGTCTCCCAATTGAATCATTAAATTTTATACTACGTGCGATGTATGGAGAATCATCAGATAATTCATCAATAACAAATGAATTTCCCAACGTGAAAATTTTGTGTTCATTCGAAATCGACTAAAAATTAAAAAATATAAGATACATACCTTATTAAATCAAATTAAAGCAACCTCGAATAAAACCTCTTCGAAATTTGCAGTGAATTCAATTCGTATCTTCAAATTTTTACTACCGCGATGCTGATGTTTGAGATCTTCTATAATTGAAATTATAAGGGCCTCCAAATTTGTAATGTAGTCGTTAGGAGAAGTAGAGTTTGAAGTACATTCAAATTCCAGATATTCAAGATTTGAGCAGCAAAGAAGCAGAAATTGTATATAACTTTTGAAACTGTCGCGAAAATTGTTTGTCGATTCCATGTCAAGACTACATTTGGTTAAAATCTTCTTTGTACGCTCAATAACAATTGGAGGTCTAATTGTAAGAATAATTGCAAGCTAATCGAGTATAAATATTATAAAAATTACACTTTGGATGAACTGCATTCAAAAATAAGATTCTCCCAAAAACTGCAAAATTCAACATTCTCCGCATTAATGGAAAGCAAAGTAATTAGATGCTTTTCTGTTAAGAATTTTTAAATTAGATTCCAATTAAAAAAGCTAACGAAAAGTTGCTGCAGACTCGTCGACTTCCACTTTCGAGATGCTTAAGTTTGAAGTTGACGGACATAATTTAGTATCTAAAGCTGAATAAAAACGGCAATGGTTTAAAAAATTTGGTAATCTAATGGTTTACTGGTCCCTAGAAAAAAGTTTAGAAATGCTTTTTCGGCATTTTTGAGTTTTAACGCTCAAAAATAACGGAAAAGTACTCCCTACACTTTTTTTCTAGGGACGAGTAAACTATAGGATCACCTAAATTTTAATAAAAAATTTTTATACCATTTGGATTTATCAAGTGTTTAAGTATTTCATCTGGCAATTCCTCTAAAGCATGACTTATTCTAATGAATGAAATACGTAGTAATCCAGCACAAAGAAGATCCAAAATTAATTGCTTAGAAACGGAGTATGGTCCAGTAAAATCATTCTAGCAATAAGAAGGCAAAAATGGTTTAAAAAATATTTACTTACACTATTAATCATATTAAATGGTAAACTTTCGTCTTTGTACAAATTAATTCTAAAATTGTCACCACTATTAAGAAGTTCAAGACGTTTCATTTTAGTAAAATTGGAGAGAAAAGATCGCATGTTTTTTGCACTGTGATACTATAAAATAAAAATATTAATAAATAAAAATTAAATAAACCATGAAAAGTGTATAAGCATTCAATGATCGCAGATCCATTTGATTAAACATTTTATCATCAGGTGGTTTTTTAAAGAGTAACTTTTCAGATATAATTTGTAAAATATCGTTGGATAGCTGAGGCATCGACGACATCATACCTAAAAACTTGATTTAAGAAATTTATCGAGACTAATAAAGGCTCAAAATACTATTGATTTTTTAAGAAAATTCTAAACTTGGTAAAGTCAGTTTCAGTGTAGCGATTTATAGTCTGATTTAAAATGCACTCTGTCGACGCGCTCCAAAATGTCCCACCCCAAAGATGTCCCATCTCAAAATGTCCAACTGAATAAAAATATTCACTCCGTCGAACTGTAAATTAAGAACTGGAACAAAAATGGGAGTCGGCGATTTATGTCATAACTTAGTTTTTTACCCTAGAAAAATCCTTTTTCTTATTTTTAAAACCTTTTTCGAAGAAACCCCGATTCTCCGGGATTGGCCAAGTTTTTGACCAGTGGGACATTTTTAGTATGGGACATTTCGGGCTGGGACATTTTTGGCTGGGGCTCAGCGCACTCTGACAATTGCTCACACTCCAATTGTCGTTCAAACGAGAAATCAATTTTCAGAATAACTTACAATTTCAGAATCTTTGACTTCTTTTGATCATGTCATGATGGAAACGACAAAATTGGATAATGATGAATCTAATGAAGTGCGTATGCTCGAAAAAGAAACCGTACAATTGGATATCAATAAAGAAATGAATACTAATAATGATTTGAATTCACAAGCAGAAAAAATTGATAATGTTTCCGACGCTAGTTCTCACTTAACGCATTCTTCAATGTCAATTTGTAGTTCAGCCGCAGGCAGAGGAGCTACAAAG
The DNA here is from genome assembly GCA_902706615.1 of Meloidogyne luci. Lineage (NCBI taxonomy): Eukaryota > Metazoa > Nematoda > Chromadorea > Rhabditida > Meloidogynidae > Meloidogyne > Meloidogyne luci. The sequence continues at coordinate 37,266 of CACSLI010000307.1, read as the reverse complement.
GTATTTAAAATTTATTTTCATATTTTATTTATATAATACATACAAATCAATGTTTATGTTTCAGGTTTATTACCATATAGATGATGAACAAACACCTTATTGCACTGAATTGCCAGTACCCAACAATCGCGTTACGTTAGGTTTCTTATTCAAATAATAATAGAGGACTTTAGTTTAAAATTCCAGGCGATTTTAAGAGGGTCCTCAACAGAACTAATTTCAAATACTATTGCAAAGCAATTGATTCAGAAGTTGGAGGGTAAGTAAATATGTTAAATTGGTAATAGTGTCGTTTCCCGGCCCCATTTTTTCTCCCCAATTTTTTACCCTATGTTTGTACGGAATGGTCGAATTTTCCCCTTTATTTCATCAAATTTGCCTTTCCATATTTTGCCTAAAAACAATCAAAAAGATTAATTTGTACGCATCTGACCACAAAAAAGGTCATCATGTCTCACTTTTTTATCCTTGTAAAAAAATGAATAAAAAATTAATCTTTTTGATTGTTTTTAGGCAAAATATGGAAAGGCAAGTTCGATGAAAAAAGGGGAAAATTTGACCATTCCGTACAAACATAGGGTAAAAAATTGGGGAGAAAAAATGGGGCCGGGAAACGACACTATTACCGTTAAATTTAATTCATTCATAAATTTGATATACTTTCCATTCGAGTTACTGATATATCATCGAGTTATCTTTTATTTTTAAGCGAAGTCAAAGCCGAAATACGTGATGATGCACAACAGCTTACGCGCTCTTCTAATGGCCATTTTGAACTTTTTCTTTTAACAGCGGAAAATTCAAATTCTGATGGCAACTCTTCAGGCGTTTCCAAACTTGCCTCTATGAAGAAGGTTATTCTTTGTTCTCGATCATTTTATTTTCAACTATATTCAGATACCTTTGGGTCCTACCACGATTTATCCGTTCACAAGTTCACAGCACTATCGTCCACGCAATCGATGTGATTCCAACTATGTATCGGGTATTTTATTTTAAATAATTTTTACCTTTTTGGTATCTCACAAAATATATGATTTTATGCTTTGCTTTACAATTCTGTCTTAGTATCCAATCTAAAATTTTTATAGGTAATCACACAAGACAACCTTTTGATGATTCCACTCTCTATACAAATGAGACTGATCACCGCCTTTATTCTGATGATGAGTCACGGTAATCCTCAAGTTTTTTGATTTTGCTTTAAGATTTTTTATCAAATTAAAATAATATTTCAGTCTTTCCACATCAACCGACAACATCACCTCTGTATCAAGGCAGCGCTACAATTTATATCGGCGTCGACGTCGCCAGGCCCCGCGAAACAGACGGAAGCCCTCACGTGCATCTTCACTTTCATCAATGACTGAGACCTCAATGGCACTGGAAGTTATCACAGTACTAATTTTATAAAATTCAATATAAAATTCAAGAAATTCGATTAATTATAACATTTATAGGTTACACTCAATATGGACTCTGCTGTTAATTTTCTTGGTATTTCCATTGTGGGTCAATCTTCATCACGCGGTGATAACGGAATTTATGTGGTCAGTTTTTTGATATACTGAAAATATTTTATTCAATTATTGGTTTTGAATTGTCCATAACTTGTGTGCCAATTATAGTTAATTTAAATTACATTTTTATTCTTTAGGCTAACGTTATAAAAGGTGGGGCTGTCGCTTTAGATGGTCGCATTGAACCTGGAGATATGATTTTACAAGTGAACGATGTTTCCTTTGAAAATTTTAAAAATGATAAAGCAGTTGAAGTTCTCAAACAAGCAGTCAACAGACAAGGGTAACTTTTAGAATTGAACAATTAATTTTGCTCAATTATAACTTGTCGAGTTAAAATTTATTATTTTTTTCAGGCCAATTAAATTGACAGTTGCAAAAAGTTTTGATTCCGGTCGAGCCAATTATTTTTCTGTACCAGTTCGTGAACCGGTGCGCCCAATTGGTATTTAAAAAATTTTCTAATTTAAATTAATTCAACTATAAAATATCGTTTCCGCCCACATTTTACCTTTTTAAAAATAGCCAAAAAATATTAATGTTCAATTTTTTTAATCATTTTTGATACACACGCTTGGGTGCAACATACCAATGCTGTACGGGGAATGGCTGTTGGTACAATTGTGAGTGCGATGAACTCTATCCCAGAAGGTTTGTAAATTTAATTTTTATTTAAAAATTAATTGAGCAACTTGTGTGGCTCTGTTTAATTTTTATTTAATTTACATACTTTTAAAATTTCTAAAATAATATTTAGGCTCTGAAGGGGCGCCAACACCTATTCCCGCTCACAATCAGTATCATCCGCATGAACAAATGGTAAATATGCTAAACATTCCCCCTTCCATCGCTCAACATCAACAACGATCGGCATGTAGTAGCAATACAACGGCTACCTCAACAAATGGTTCAGGTGGTGTGGCTCCTCAAATACTTGGGCAGGGTGGTGTATTTTTGTCGGTTCAACCTCGCCTAGACATAACCTCTGACAAACGAATAATAATTCGGGCAATGGTTGCAATCGGTTCTGGATTGGAAATTCGTGATAGAACTTGGCTAAAAATTCCAATCCCAATGTCTTTTTTGGGTATTATTTTAGTATTACATTCTTCGTTAACCTTTTTATTTTAGGTAGTTCTCTGGTTGATTGGTTGATTCAGAACGTGGATGGCTTGAAAACTCGGAAAGAGGCTCGCAAATATGCCTCTGATCTACTAAAGGAACGGTTCATTGCTCATGTGGTTAATAAGCAGGTTAGTTATAAATAGTATATTATTTGAACAAATTTTTTGGGAAAAATGCTTCGCGTGTTTATTTCACGTACTTTAAATTTAGGTATTCACGGAGCAATGTTACTATGTTTTTGGAGATAATTGTTCAGGTAAACAATATATTGTTTACGCATTTTCATTGATTTTGCAGACTTGTTACTTCTTCGCAATGGCATTGAACATGGATCAGTTCTGGTTCGAAATTCTCAAAATCAAGCAGTATTAGCCAACCAGAGATTTTTAAACGATCGCGATTGTGGAACACAAGTACCATACATGCTGCATGCAAATTTTGGGGTTAATTTCTTTTATTAATTTAGTTTTCTTAATTATTTTTTAATTAGGGTAGCGAGTATGCAATGCCTTCTATATCACCATATCCACCACCGGGAATTCCTTTGCAAACAACATTGGAATATTCAAATCAGCAGAGACATCTACATAAATTAGTTCCACAAAATCCAGTACATACACAAACCCGTTTTGACCAATTTGGTGCAAATAGTCAAGCTAGTAATAACTCTAACGAGGAGTCAAGTGGATCGGAGCATCGAAGAAAGTACTCTTTCTTAATAAAAAGAATAAAAATTAAACATTTTTAGGGCTATGCTACCGCCTGCACCTTCATTAACGTCTATCGGACAACCACAATACTTTCAACCTCATCAGTTTTTTCCTGGTCAGATACATAGGACTTCTCAACCCATTGGCCCTCCACCTACTACTCCTGACGATGTGAACTCAATGATGCTGAACAGGTTTTGTGGAATTAATGGTACTTTCCAACAACAAGCTATGTCTCAACAAAATGGAAGAGTTGGAGTAGCAACGGAGAATTTTTTTGTGGAACACTTCTAAAACTTTAATTCAATATTTACCAGTTCTGATGCTTCAGTCTTTTGTTTTCACATTATTGAATGTTAATCTAGGATTATTATAATGTTACGATTTTTGCACATATGAAAATCCGCTATTCGCAAAATATTTTTCCTTTTTACTATCAGACAACCTTATTTTATTCTTTCCGAATGAATTTTCCAACGATACCAAATACATATATGGTGCTTTTATTTTATAAATGCTTCATTTTCTATATTATATTTTGTAATATGTTGCCATAAATTTTATGCTATGCTATCTATATTATTTGCATTGCCTAGTAATGGGCTTGACTCAAATGCCCCCATGATTATTGTTTTTTACATTTTTTTGATTCTTACATTTTTTGAGCACTTTTAGCCATGGACGTTTATGCTAATTATATAATTCAACAAAACGGAACCAGGCAGCAACAACAACCAACCTTAAGCCAAATGAAACAAGAAGTTGCTCCGTACTCGGGGTCATCATCACAGGCAACGGGAACTGGTAAATTTGTGGCCATGCCACTGCTTCAACAAACTGGCAAGGTTGTTTCCCTTTTTTAAACATGCATTTGAATTTTATCATTTTTTTTTCTTATTAGGTGTTTGTTGGGCCTGGCCAGCACAGAGAAGCTCAACTAATTGGCCTTGGTCTTAGAAAGTTGAGAACATTTGAGAGGGAAGACATAGAACGCGCAAAACGATATGCTCTTGATCAGTCAGTAAAATTCGTAATGCTAAAGCAAAGAGAAGCGCATCAACAACAAGTAATTTTATACGGGGTTTTATCTCACGAATTAAGAGAATGACTATACTTTTTGTAGGGGCCATATGTATTCTATTTATTAAAAATGTTTTTTTAACTTTGAACTTTTTATTTCAAGAATTTAAATTTTTTATTCAATTTAATTTAAAATCATGGAAATATAGTTTGTGATAATTAGGGCGATTGTTTCACCTTTCAAAATTTTAATAAAATACAGAAGTAGTTTTCATGATTTCCTTTTCCCTCTCCCTCCCCCTTCAGAATTGACAACGCAAATAGTAAAGAAAACTGCAGCAGCTCTGCCGATTCATACACTCAAACGTTCAATCTGAAAGAAATGTGTTGTTTACTTTATTTCAACATAGACTTGACTTTTTTTTATTAATACATATTTTTCAAAAAGTTAATTATTTAATTTTCAGCAACAAAAAATCTCCTTGTATACTCAGGCACTTTCGATTGTAAGAAAATTAATTTATCCTAGATATAAGCAAATTAATTTATCCCACTTATTTTAGATGTCTCGCATTTACATTGGGTCAATCAATTTTGATATAGGTGAGGATCATCTTCGCATGAATTTTTCTCCGTTTGGTCCAATAAAGGTAGAGTTTGAGATTTATATTTTTTGAGCGTTATGCCACATTTTTCAATTTAAAACAGATTGTGAACATGTGTAGAGATCCAGCAACTGGGGTAGTTTGCAAGTTATTTTACTTTTTATCGTTAAATTTTAGAGTCACAAAGGTTTTGCTTTTGTCGAATATGAAGTGCCGGAGGCTGCCCAACTTGCGCAAGAGCAAATGAATGGAAAAATGATGGGAGGAAGAAGCATTAAAGTTTCACCAGTATAATTTTAATCCATCAATAATTTTGGTTTGAAAGTTATTTTTAGGTTACGAGACCAACAAATATGCCTCAAGCGCAATCCATTATTGGTTCTTGATTTGTTAAAATAAATTCTGAATATTTTTTAGATTTGATCGTCAGTGAGGCTCGCAAATTTAATCGCGTATATGTGTCCTCCATTCATCCAGAGTTGCTAGAAGAGGATTTGCGCAGTGTTTTTGAGGCATTTGGTGAAATACAGAAATGCTTGTTGGCTAAGGACGCATCTGGACGACACAGGTTTATTTTTCAATTTACATGGTAGATTTTACAGTGTTTAAGATGAAATCACGTTTAAATAAAATATAAATACTTTTAGGAGTTTCGGGTACATCGAGTTCTCAACCCCACAAGCAGCAAAAGAAGCAGTAGAAGGAATGAATGGGTGGGTTATTTGTCACGTTTTTTACTATATGTAATTTCTTAATATTTTTAGCTTCAATTTTGGTGGTCAGTGCTTAATCATATGTCGTGCTATTACTCCACCTGATGCACTCAGCTATTTGAGTGCAACACCAAACCCATCTGGCGTTCTACCTGCAGCAACAGCTATGGCAATGGCGGCAAGTTTTTGACATCCTTGACACATTACCTTTATTTTGGCACTTAAAATAATTTTTTTCAGGCAATAACGGCAAAAATTCAGGCGACTGAGGTTGTTAGAATTCCTCTTCTATAGAATGAGTTAATGTTCATTAGTATTTTCTTTTATGCATAAATATTGTCAATTGTAAAACTGATTTTTATCGATTTGTTAAAAGATCTTTTTTTCTATATATCTAGACATTGAAGAAAATATCGAGAGAAAATTAAAAAATAAATTTTCTGATTCCTTTTAATAGAATAGCTGAATAATAAATACAGATTTCCTCTGAGGATCTGAGCCCATCTGAAATATATTGTTAAGTTTCACCATTTAACCAGACTACGCTGCTGGCTAATTGTCTACTGTCCAATCGTCTGTTAAATTGTCTTGATGTCATGTTGCTTTACTGATCAAACGTCGTAATGCCTTTATTACCGTGTTGGTAAATGTTACGTGTAGAATTAACACTTATTTTTATCTCTCTTCAAGGAATTTATTTTTCTTGCTGTTTGAATTTCGTTAAAATTCCTATTAATGCATCGCAATTGGGCACAGAACGTACCTTTGCCAGGAAGGTAAGTGTTTTCAGCTCAAATAAACTTTAACATTTTCTGTTGTAGTGTGAAGCCTATATATGGTGCTCAATATCCTCCTTTGAAGCATAATTCGGAAATAGGTAACTCTCCATCCAAGACGGAATTAAAGTTCAGGAACTATGAGGAAAGGTTTTTTTATTTTTTCTTAAAATTTACTTATAAATTTTAAGTGTTTCTGATGCATGGGATACAGCAGTTTCTATGGATGACACTCTGATTTTGTCGACTGCAGGTTTTTGATTAATTATTCATATTTCGAATGAAATAATAGCTTGTGTGCTTGAGAGGCATGCTGCTGACAATGAGCAACAAATTCCGTCTTCTGATGTATTCAGTGAGGATTATTTAATGCCTAATTGCTATTCTGCGCCTTCAAAGCACCATAAAACTCAAGCTATGCAAATGCTTGCAACTCAGAGAGGTAAATGTTAAAAGAAATTATCAAATTACATTAATTTAGAACCAATACCTGGATCAGCATCTGCATTTCCCATTGGTCGTCAAAATATTTATCCAAGACTACCTGAGGTTTCACTCACGACTAGGCCGATTAGTTCTTCAATTACCACGGGTTCGCAATCGATACCGTCACTAAGTTGTGTAACAAGCCAGCAAAAAACGAAAGGTTAAAAATAACTTTCAACGGCAATTCAGTATTGAAATAACAATTTATTGTAGATTCTGGTGGCGATGTCTCGCGATTTGATAGACTACGGCGAATATTGGGCATTCTGCTAGGCAATAGCAACCATCATTACCAGCAACCAGCACCGGGCACAATTGTCGACTTAAACGAGTTACGTAAGGAATGTTGGCTTGGAATCCCCCAGCGGATTCGTCCTCTTGCATGGCGCATCCTTTCGGTAGTTTATAATTTATAAATTTGCTTTTATGTAGATTTTTTATTTTATATAATCTTCTTAATTTTAACTAGGGCTATCTTCCGACAAATTTGGATCGTCGTGAGGTGACATTAAAACGGAAACGAGATGAATATTGGGATTATGTAGAGCAGTATTTTCACACTCGTTACGACGAGCAGCATCAAATCACATTTCGTCAGGTTTCTTGTCATAAACTCGAAGCTTAAATTTTCAAAATTCTTAGATTCATATCGATATTCCCAGAATGTGTCCTCTGATTCCATTATTTCAACAAAAGAAAGTGCAGGAGGTTTTATTTATTATTAAAATTTACAATAATCACTTTTTCGGATGGCTTAATAGCCTAGCTAAATCGAATTTAGTTCTTTGGTGCAATTTTTATTTTAATATTATTAAGATGTTTGAACGTGTACTCTACATTTGGGCAATTAGGCATCCAGCAAGTGGCTATGTTCAAGGAATTAATGATTTGGTCACGCCCTTCTTCATTGTGTTCCTTTCTGAATTTATTCCTGATGGTTCTTATTTTTCTTTAATTCGAATTTATATTAAAATAGACACAGACCTTGGAAGTTTTGACCTATCTCTTCTAAACCGAGAGCAAGTGGAAATTGTGGAGGCCGACTCCTTTTGGTGCGTTTCTGCACTTCTTGACACAATACAAGATAACTACACATTTGCTCAACCTGGAATTCAACGCAAAGTGAATGATCTCCGTGAGCTTATTAGTCGTGTTGAACGTATACAATCTTTTTTGAGTTAAAAATATTTGTTTAATAATTAATAGGAAATTTATACACCCATTTCGAATCGAACGGTGTTGAATTCCTGCAGTTCTCATTTCGATGGATGAACAATTTACTGATGCGCGAAATTCCCTTACGTACCACTATTCGACTTTGGGACACATATCTGGTTTTTGAATGTTTTTTTTTTCGATTAACATTTATTTTTAGAGCGAAAAAGATGGGTTTTCGGAGTTTCATACGTATGTTTGTGGGGCATTCTTGCGACTTTGGTCTAAGCAGTTACAGAACGAAAAGGATTTTCAGGTTATTTATAAACCTATATTTTTGTATCATTTTTCTCATTTGATTTCTCTTGAATGATATAAATAAACTGAATTAAATAATAATTGTTTCAGGGCATAATGCTTAAATTGCAAAGTCTTCCCACTCAAAATTGGAATGACCAACAGATCTGTGAATTAACAGCAGGTAATTTTCAATCCTTCGATTGTTCTAATAAATTTAATAACACTTCTTCAGTTGCTTATTCATTGATGCAGTTCTTTCACGGGGCAAAGAGTCATTTGCAGAAATAATTATCATACACATGTGTATATTTATATTTTTATACCTTCCATTTTCGTTGTTTTCTCTGATATAATTTTTCAATCATCTATGATTTTAAAACATACTCTATCCTTATATCATCTTCCTATTTTCTGCCATTCTTTCGGGTTCGTTTTTGGTATCTTTCTACATATATTCACATGTATGTATTGGCTCAAATAAAAGCATTATAAAAATATCATCAGACTCTCGCCAGAAAACATTAGAATTGTTAACTATTGCTTATTTATAACTTATTAACACGTTTGTTCGAACTGATCAGATGGTTTTACTTGAATTAATTTATGCAAAAAGTAGAAGCGCACTTTGGTATGTTATGCTTGCTTTAAAATTATTTTGCGTTTTAGTCGTTTTTGTTCAAGTAGGGCGTTTGTACGTTTGACGACGACTACATTATCCACGAATAAAGTTGTTGGTTTGTGGCTACTTGGTTGTACTGGAGTGGTCTATGGTAACCTTTGAAAGAAAATGAACAAATTAAAATATATTTAGGTACAATAGCTGTTGGAGGTTTAACAAGGTTGACGTTTTCATACATGCTGATTTTGTGAAAAATTAATTAGGCTTACAGAAAGCGGTCTCTCTATGGTGAAATGGGATTTGATCAAAACTATGAAGCCACCTTTCAATCAAAATGAATGGGAAATCGAGTTTGAAAATTATAAAAAATATCCTGAATATAAACAGTAAGTTTTTCTAAATTTTTGTACAGTTTTGTTTTTAGCAAGTCGACCACTCAAAAAGAAATATCATTGGACCAATTTAAATTCATTTGGACCATGGAATACGTCCACAGAATGTGGGTTGAATCTTAATTTTTGGATAAATGTCGGCATGTTTCATTGTATATAGATATAAATATTTGCAGGTGGGGAAGAGCTGTTGGGGTAATCTTTATTATTCCGTGTACTTATTTTTGGCTTAGAGGATATTTTTCTAATGGAATAAAGCGGCGAATGTTATTTGCCGGGTCGTTAATTCTCGCGCAGGTTTATTTTGAATTTGTTGAGCATTTTTAATATTATATTTTAAAATGTTTAGGGCGTTATTGGTTGGTGGATGGTTAAATCAGGTCTTAAACAAACTACGGCTGTAAAAGACGATTCTTTTGTTCCAAGAGTATCTCAATATAGGTTATTTTTATTTTTATTCACTAGTTTTCATAATTTAGACTTGTGGTCCACCTAGGCCTTGCTTTCATACTTTATGGCGTTCTTCTATGGAATGGGCTTTCTTGTTTACTTACTCCATTCGATGTTTCTTTTTTAAAGATTTGTAATAAGTTATTTTAGCATTCAAAAGTAGCATCAATTCATCGTTTACGTGGAATGGTAACATTTTTTAATTTTTAAGTAAAATTATTCTAACTAACAATAAGGTGCATGGAAGTAAATTGGCTATATTCTCAACAATTTTGCTCGGTAAATAATTCGAGCAGAGTAACAATTCTTATAAAATCTTAATAGGAGCATTTGTTGCTGGTTTAGATGCAGGATTAGTCTATAATTCCTGGCCAAAATACTCTGGAAAATGGATCCCACATGAACTTATGGCTAGAGATATATTTGGTATTGATGAATTCTTTTCGAACCCGGTCTCTGTACAATTTCTTCATCGAAATTTGGTTAAATTTTTACAATATTAGTTTTTGATCTTGTCATATTATTTTCAGGCTTATTTGACTCTCATCGTAGTTTCACTTACTTGGTTTAAGGGACGCAATATGAAGGTATAATTTACATAAAATGTTTAGTCAGTTCAGCTGTAATTTAACAAAAGATCGAAAGGAAATATAAGATTTAATAATATATTGGCCAGGCCCGTAGCCAGGATTTTTTTTCGGGGGGGGGGGGGCAAGGGGGGGGGGAAATTTTAGAAGGCTGTAGGCCGAAAAAATTCACATTTCCGGCGCCGCAGGCGCCAAAAATCTTGATTTTCAGCGCCGCCCAAATTTTTTCCTTTTCCCCATTCGGGGGGGGGGGGAATTCCCCCCTACCCCCCCCCCTGGCTACGGGCCTGATATTGGCATAAGACAAATACAATTAAGTTGTTCTATTTTTAAATTTTATAACACTTAAGTTGTCAAATCGTGCTAAATTTGCATTGCACACTCTTTTGGCTGCATGTTTCACGCAAGCTGCGCTTGGAATTGGAACTCTAGTTAGTTTATACATATTGCCTTTATAAATCTTTTCACTTACTAGATCTATGAGGTGCCAATTTCAATTGCGTCAATTCATCAGAACGGTGCCCTGGTTCTTTATAGTGCTATAATTTGGTTATCAAACGAGATTAGAAGAATACCGAAATAATGGATTATAAATACGATGAAACTTATTTGTTATGTATTATCAATGGAAATTTGAATAGGCTTTCTGATTTATTGAAATGTGTCTCAAATTTCAATTTTACTTTTCCTGAATTTTTATGTTCTCAAGCTTGCTTTTGTTTAAATTTTGTTGAAATTTTTTGCAATATATCTCGGTTATTTTTACCAGAATTTTTTTTTAATTTTTTTTGTTATTTATTTCTTAAAATTCACACAGATGGCCCAGGCTTTGGGAATTAATGAAGATAAAAAGAGTGAAAAATCAACGCGTTCCTTCAAAAAGGGTCATCGACGCGCGCAATCAATGCCGTCACATTATATCGGAAAACAATCACAGCGCTACACTCGAAACCAAGAAAATGATAAAACGCAAGTGGTAAGCTTTTTATTTTAAAGACGTGATTGGCGTTGTAATGTTCTCTGGCAATTTTCAGTCAGATAAAAATGGAGACAAAACGCATAGACATGTCCAACTGCCCGCGTCAAATCAGAGAAGTGGCTGCCAAAATCCTCCGGATTTCGATGCTATTGAAGTTATGGAAGACGACAAAGATTTCGAGGTGATTATATTTTAGGTTTTGGTTGTTTTTTTAATCATATTTTTTAAACCATGAAATTAAAGGTTCCGATTAACGAAGAAGAAATGATGCAATTCGAGGGAATTGAACACTCTGAAGGAGAGGAGGGTAACACTGATGTGCACAAAAGGCACAAAAGATTTTGGCAAGTGAATTGGAAAGGAGTACACTTCACTGGGCTTCCGGCTTGGTTACAAGGTTAATTTATTGGGGGAACTATTTATAGTTAATTTTTAGACAATGAATTTCTACACTCTGGGCATCGGTATGTTTTTTAATATTTTTTATTTTCTTTATTTCTAAGGCCGGAATTGGGTACATTTAGTTCTTGTTTCAAAAGCATCTTTTCACTTCACACCGAGACTGGAAATATTTGGACGCATATCTATGGTGAGTTAACATTTGCTTGGAATTATTTCATCTGTGTAGAATAGTCAAAAAGACGGATTTTATATTTAGATCCCGAAATATTAATGATATTAAATATAACTTATTAGGCTGTGTTGCTTTCACTGGTGCGTTTGTTTGGCTTTTGAGTAGGCCAACGAACGTTATGTCCTGGCCAGATAAGCTCATTTTTTCTGCATTTTTTGTCGGTGCAATCTTATGTATGGGCCTTTCCTTTTCATTTCACACTGTTCAATGTCACTCTGAAAACGTTGGGAGACTTTTTAGCAAGTTGGTTTTTATCTGTCAAAAATCAGAGTTGTTCCGGGGTACCCGATCCGAGACGTTTTAGGATGTGCGGTCAACCTGGAACAACTTTGATACGAACGAGCAATCTTTAAAAAATTTTCGCAACTGATTTAAAAATTTTAGGCTTGATTATTCTGGTATATCTTTACTGATTATAGGTTCGTTAACGTTTGCTAGTATTAAAATTCTTTGATTAATTAAAATGAGCGATTTTAGGTTCATTCGTACCATGGATCTATTACGCTTTCTATTGTCGAGCATTCGCTATGTCTTTCTACATTGGTATGATTGTTGTATTGGGAATAGCTGCAGTCGTTGTTTCTCTTTGGGACAAATTTGCTCAACCAAAATTTAGACCACTTCGTGGAGGCGTTTTCTTAGCCATGGGATTAAGCAGTAAGCTGATTTCAATTTTTTATTTTTACAAAATTCTTATGTTCTTAAAAATTCCTGATTATGGACTGTATAGATTTTCGATTCTCCTCAGTTTAAGACAATTTTTACTTGTTAGGCATTGTACCAGCGTTGCATTTGGCATTAACGGATGGTTTTAAGTGGATGTTTGATTATGCTTCCTTTCACTGGCTTTTGTTAATGGGTTTTCTGTATATAACTGGTGCCGCAGTTTACATGGTTCGTTTTTTTATCGAATAAGTTATTCTTAATCTTACTATAGGTTCGATTTCCGGAGCGTTGTTGTCCAGGGAAATGTGACATTATGGTTTTTGATTCTTAGCCTAATACTTATATATCTGAAAAAAATTTAGTGTCATTCTCATCAGCTCTTTCATATCTTTGTGATATTAGCTGCTGCTGTTCACTATCATGGTATTTTAGAGATAGCGATGAAAAGGCTTGAGGGTGGCTCATGCTCTGAACAGTTAATTGAACAAAGTGGGACGGACAAGGCGGATATTCAATGGATAGACGAACAGCTACGACCATACTAGTTTAATTTCTTTTATAATTTTCATATAATATTAGTGTATTTAAATTAATTTTACATAAGTATGTAGCTTTCGATTTTTTAATTTTTATGTATGAAATTTAACATCTTAGGATATTTTTTCTTCTATCCTTAATCTCCTTTTCATTTATCTTGTCGACTACGTGTCTTTCAATTTTATTCTCTCCAACTGAAAAGCTCCACTTCCTAAAAAATATCTTTCTGTAAACACGCCACATGGCAGCCGCATAAATTATCGAAAAAAGGACGATAGAGTCCTCGGAAATTCCCGTGGATAGACACAGCGAGTAGGCACGTTAATAATAGGCAAGTTTTACCTTTTCAGCTACTTAGGCCATTTAAAGAATAGGCAAGTTGCTCTAGCTGAGTAGCCTATTGTTATTTTTGGTTTCGACTTATTGGTTTCGATTCCACTACTGGTTTCGATCTTATTGTTAGAAATGTTTTATCAACACCAACAGCAAAATCCTCAACCAACAACATTGGAAGCTAGTGCTTATCCATCGCAATATTGTCAACATCAACAACCTGAATCACAATTAAACCAACAACCAATAGGACCAACAGAAATAGTGTTCCCACAGTTACTGCCACAGGCATCAAATTTTGATTCGGACATATTACAGCAGCAGTCTTGTTCTGCTTCGAATCAAATTATTCAATTGGAGACAGAAAAAAATAGTTGTGACCAAGATTTAACAGGATTAACCGGGCGTCAGAATTCTACTAACGCTGCAGAATCTACTATTGGAGAGTCGGCTGGCATAAATGACAATATTCTCCCTGCTGACCAATCAATATGGGTTATGAGGTTCGTTTGAATTATTTTTTCTGTACGTATACTATTTAAAAATAGTAATGGAGGTATTGTAAAGTTAAAATTTCGAGAGAATAGACTGAATATTTAAATGATTCAGGGAGTCCTATCTGAAGAGGCGCGAACGTGATGAACAAAAACGACTTGAACCAGATTTTTCTGAACAATCGGTGCCGATTCGTTTAACAGAAACTGAAGATGCAGTAAAAAGCGTGCAATATGATGACGATGAAACTGATGGGCTTTTAACTATGGAATCAGCCCAAGAAAGCAGAAATAAACATGATGTTGGAACCAGTGGCGAAGAAGCGACTGATAATTCTAATGGATTAGCAAGTCGGAAGGGCAGCAAAAAAGAAGGTATAATATAATTAACCTAACCTAATTTCCCTCCTGAGTTTCTTAATTGATTCGTGAATTGAACCTAGTTCTATTAGGTCTAGGGCATTTTACCCTTGAACATTAAGGCCAATGTAGATCAACTCAAGATCTTATATTTTGTAGTAATTATTCATGAACCTGCGGTGCTTATAGGTATGTTTGATTTTAGTAAAAAATTGTTAATGTTAAAACGAAGAGGGCGTTCTTTTCCGAGCACGATATCTTGGTTCGACTCAAATGAGTTCTGACGGACGGACCACAAAAAGTTCGAGAATGGCGCAGGCTCAGGAGGCGGTTACTCGAGTGAAGGTAGATAAACGTTTTAAATTTAAAATTTAAATATTTTAGGCACCCGAAGGAGAACCTCAACCAAGCACTGAAATAGACTTGTTTATCTCAACTGAAAAGGTTTTTAGCTTTGTATGCATAATTTTGAATAAGTATGTTTCTTACAGATAATGGTTTTGAACACAGATCTTCAGGTTTGTATTATGTTAATTTTCCAATTAGCAATGCTTGTAGTTTTGCCAAATAAATTCCGTCCTGTATAATCAAATTGTTTTCCTTAACACATTTCAAATGTTTCCCTATTTTGTTAAATCGCATCTATGTATATTTTCGCTGTTGTTTTCCTTATTTCCTAAGTATCAGAACTAAATGGATGCTCGTATTAAGTAGCTTAATAATTGCGTATATTTATTCCTTTTCAGAGAATATCAGAAACAGATGTGCGTCAGGTATGTATTTTTTGCTTATATGTATGTTATTGTAATTTGTTGGATTGTGCCTTTCCCATTTTAGTGCTGCAATTATAATGTTAATTACCTTGTTTATTTTATTTGTTCGTCTTAAAAATCATTCAAACTGAATCTTTTCTATTTTATTCTTCAGGACATACTTATGGATCACTCATTGCGTTCCATTTCCTACATAGCAGATATAGGTTCGTTTCTTTATCAGTTTTGTCTTTCTTTATCGGATATTAAATAATATTCTAGTCAAATTTTTATTCCGATATAGGAGACTTGGTTGTGCTTATGGCCCGGCGAATGCCTTGTCAACAGGAACAGAGTGAGAAGTTAGTTTATTGTGCTACTGTGTAAAAAATTTAAAATTGCAGTACCGAAATTATAAGAAAAGCACCTCGCGTGGTCTGTCACGTATTTGAATCAGAAGAGGCTAATTTTATTGCCCAATCTATTGGGCAGGCCTTTCAAGTTGCATACACGGAATTTCTGCGAGCAAATGGAATTGATGATCCAAATTACTTACGGGATATTGATTATCAAGAAGTGTTAAATTCTCAAGAGATGATGGCTGAGGAACTGGAGCTGCTGGCACGTAAAGAGACGCAAAAGGTAATTGATTATTGCGATGCATGCTCAAACATACATATAATTCGAAATATAGGTACATTTTATTCTTTAGGATGTAGTTATCTCCAAGCGCGCAGGTGAACCTATTGGAATTGTAATTGTTGAATCAGGATGGGGCTCTATGCTTCCAACATCGGTAGGATAAAAATTGAAAAAAGTACAAATAAGAGAGCCGTGATCAGTTGAATTTTCATAGTAACCTATTAATTTTTGTAATTTCTATAATTATGCAAGGTGATTGCTAATATGGCGCCAGGTGGACCTGCTGCGCGATCTAATCAGTTAAATATTGGCGATCAGGTGATTTAAAAATAGTTTTAAATACCTACCTGATATTATTCGGTATATTAGAGAACGGAAAAATTAAAATTGTTGAACCATTTGTATACTTTATTTTAAGGTGATTGGAGTTAATGGTATCTCACTTGTTGGATTGCCGCTAAGTGCTGCACAACAAAACATAAAGGTGAGCTAGAAAATATACATTTTCAAATAAAGCGAATATAGAATGCTCGTTCATCTACAGCCGTTCGACTGACAATTGTTTCGACTCCACCTGTAGTAGAAGTCCGAATAAAACGACCAGATACAAAATATCAACTTGGATTTAGCGTTCAAAACGGAATAGTTAGTTTTTAGGGAATATTATGTTCAAAAGGAATTTATGTTAAATTTCTAGATTTGTTCGCTTCTTCGTGGCGGTATCGCTGAACGAGGTGGTATACGTGTAGGTCAGTTCTAATGATAGATTAAATTAATAAGTATTTGATCAATATACAATTTATTTCAGGTCATCGTATTATTGAAATAAATCAGACTAGCGTTGTGGCTGTCACACATGAGCGAATCGTCAACATGCTGGCTACAGCTACTGGCGAGATACACATGAAGTGGGCTTATACACATTCTAAAAAGTAAATCTAATTCAGAACAATGCCAACATCGATGTTCCGTTTGCTGACCGGGCAGGAGATACCAAACTACATATGATGTTTAATATTTATACATAGTACATATTGTATAAATTTATATAAGTAATATGTAGATTAACGAGCTTATTATTAAGTTATAATTTATTCATCAGTATTAGCGAATCATCAGTTAGCGAATCCTAAACGCGAATAATAAGTCAATGATCCTGTTCCACAAATTTCTTCACTTTTTTCTGGGGGAATTTTACGAAATAACTTCACAAAAATTTTTTTCAGTCATTTTTATTGCAGTATAGCCATTTTGCTAATCCTATATATGATTACATAAAATCATAGGTACTTAATGGTTATCCCAAACCAGTTTTTGCGGACATAGCAATTGGAGGCAAAATTTTCCGAAAAAGCAAAAAAAATTCCTTAGTTTCTCATCTCATCTACTTATATGTATGTACAATCTTCTGAGAGTCTACCAAACAAAATTTTGAAATTCCGTAGGCTCTGAAAAATTTTATTTTCTCCCTTTTTCAACTAGTTAACAAAAGTACGACTTGACGCTTGGACATTTTCCAAAATGAAAATAAACAGAATTAATTTGCGTTATCTTTAGTTTAAATTTATTTGGCGTCTTTTTCTGAATTTTGGGGTTATATCGATTTTTATTATTTCCTGAGTTGCTTTTTTTGCTATTGTGTTCAATGAATTTTAGCCCATTTAATTTTTCTTAGCAACTTTTTCTTGTGTTACCTTAACACATCTTGCTGACTCCGATAGAGATCATTTAATTTCCTGCTTACATATTTGCCTTTTTCAACTGATTTGATTTATTTTTACGTTTTGCACGTTTAATTACATCATTTTCAGATTTTAACATAAGGACTTTCTTCTAACTCCAACTTTAAATTCAACTAAACAATTTGCTACCAGTTTTGCCCTTTATGTTTCTAATGGGAATTATACTTCGCGGAGCAGACAATCGTCAATAGTTTCTGCTGACAATTGTCAAGTTCTTTCCCTGATTTAAGCAAGGAAACCTTTTTATTTCTCCCTCTTCTCTTTCATTATTTATGCTTCGCCTTTAGTTTATCCTTCCGTGATTTTTAATTTCCTTATATATTTTTTTCAGAGTTTTTTTAAACAAAAAATGTTAACAACAATAAAGTTTATTCTGCTCTCTTCAATTCTTTTATTTTTGTCAATATCTCGTGGCCAGACGTGATGAGGGCGATAAAAACGACTCTGCCAAACCTAAGGATAAAGACGAAAAATATGGAACGATTATTGGAATTGATTTGGGAACAACTTATTCTTGTGTTGGTGTTTATATAAATGGACGTGTCGAAATTATTGCTAACGATCAAGGTATAATAAAAGAAATCGAATAGGACCCCGCTGGTTCACCAACATATGCCAAAGGGCTGGGAATAGTCAAGACTGGCACAGAGAGTAAAAAGGGCCAAAAAAGAGCAAGGAGGTCCCAGTAGAAGTAACCCCCCTATTGGTGACACCCCTATTAAATTACCCAGAAGGTCTAACTCATATTTGGGGCGGATACAAATAACTCAAGATCAAGAATGCGTATGCCTGCTCCATTTGCCTTACGGTTGAACAAGTGAAGTTTATTTGACCGACCTCCTTGGTTAGTCCCTCTGAGTTGATAAGATTAAAATTTTGTCCGCAAAAAATGTTTTTGGGAAAAAATGTCACCCTCTCATTCTCCTAACATTTTTTCAGGTTGCTGATAAAGCAAATAAGCCACACATCAAATCAAACGTCAACGGAGAAATTAACAATTTGCTCCAGAAGAGATCTCAGCAATGGTTCTTGGAAAAATGAAGGAAATTGCTGAAGCCTATTTGGGTCAAGAAGGTACGCATGCTGTGGTTACGGTTAGCAATTTTATTCAATTTTAAATCGTGTCGAAACTTTAAAATAATATTTTTAAGGTCCCCGTTTACTTTAACGATGCTCAACGTCATGCTACCAAAGATGCTGGAACCATCTCTGGACTTAATGTTGTTCGTATTATTAATGAACCGACAGCTGCAATAGCTTATGGATTGGACAAGAAAGAAGGTTTTCGATTTTTTTATTTTAGGGGATATTTGGGGAGACTTATGAAAACGTCACTTGGTTTTTTGTGTATTTTGCCAATGGGGCCAAGACTCCGGGCTTGTCCGGACTTCAAGCTATTCTGTTATAGGGCTCCGGATTCCGAAGTGTATGGATCCTTCTGATATTCTCCTCACAAAGATACCTTTCTTAAACATCATTATCTCTTAGGGGAACGCAACATTCTTGTTTTTGACCTTGGCGGAGGCACCTTCGACGTTTCATTGTTGACGATCGATAATGGAGTTTTTGAAGTATTGGCAACAAATGGAGATACTCACTTGGGAGGTGAAGATTTTGATCAGAGGACGATGGAATACTTAATTAAATTAATTAAAAAGAAGACTGGAAAGGATTTGAGGAAGGATAACCGAGCTGTTCAAAAACTTCGTCGTGAGGTTTGTTTTTAACTAGTTTTGGGGGTTTAAAAATTTCTAAGAATTTTAAATATGTTGGAAAGTTTTTAAAATAGTTATTTTTTATTTAAAATGACTAAAAATGAGAGTTTCCACTGGTGGGATTCGAACCTTGTACCCTATTTTCCTAATATTTTTAATTATCCCACTTAACCAAAAGGTACACTTTTCCTTATTTTGTTCTTTTTTCTTCCCTTTTATCCTCTTGTATGTTTAAAAAATTGTCGAAATTTTTTAAACAATTTTTGGTCGATGATTTACAAAAAACTTTCTTTTAAAGGTCGAAAAGGCAAAGAGAGCCCTCTCAGTTCAGCACCAAGTTAAATTGGAAGTTGAATCTTTAATTGATGGAATTGATTTTTCTGAAACCTTGACACGTGCCAAATTTGAAGAATTAAATATGGATTTGTTTAGAGGAACGCTTAAACCGGTACAAAAAGTTTTGGAAGATGCAGGTTTTTTGGAGGGGAATTTTTGAAAATTAAAAAATTTTTTCTGTTTAAGATATGAAGAAGGATGATATTCATGAAATTGTTTTGGTTGGTGGATCAACAAGAATTCCAAAAATTCAACAATTGTTAAAAGACTTCTTTAATGGAAAGGAACCTTCTCGTGGCATTAATCCAGGTTTAAAATTTTGTTTTTTATTGCTAGTGGCTTTTGGACACCATCACCTTATTTTTCATTCCCAAGTAGAGGGGATGGGTCGATTTAAAGTTTAGTCGAGTTTCTGATCAGGTTCCGAGTCGGGAAATGTCCGGGTTCCTCTATTCGATACATTTTTAAACGTTTTATCATGCTTTATTAAGGAAGCAATTTTACTTTTGAATGATGGCTTTGGCGGCGGCTTTCAACCACTTTTACGGAACATATCGGGTGGATATAAGCAATTGTCTTATACTGGTTTAGGCCGAATTCTTCAATATGGAATGGGTATAAGATATTTTGCATCATCTGGTGAAATTAAAAGTGCGAGTATATGTTCAGGTAATTTGAATAAAAATCTGAATTTTGTGTTAATTTAATTTTTTTCAGAACAAATTAGCGCTGATAAAAAGAACAACAGCTTGAATAAAAACGCCAATCGTATTCTATTGATGGTTGCTTTAGTTTCTCCAAGTCCTGAATGTACACTTCCTGATCATGGATCGCTTATGCAGGCCATTCTTTTCTGGTTTATTTTTATTTTCTGTTTTATACCGATTTATTTAAATTTTAGTCAATTGGATGTCGGTATTGCTATTCTTAAGAAGCTTTTAAATGCTCCAATTGAAAGTCAACCTGCTATCGTTTGTGAACAAATCGAAGGAAATCGAAATAATTTTCATGTTGCCGTGCAAAATGCTTATAGCAGAACAAATGCTGACCAGGCTGATGTTGATGCTACTGATTCACGTTTATCAACAGCCTCGCAAAAATCCGACACTGTTGAGGCGGACGCTGTTAAGACACGGTTTCTAAAGTTTTTTGTTTTTGTATATTTATTTTTTAGCTATGAACGCAAATGGCAAGAAATGATAAGTTCCGCTCCAACAACAAGAGCAAAAGCTCATCAACAGCAGCAACTCCTAGACGAACTAACTTCTGAAATTTTTAAAAAAGGTTTTTTAAATATTTTAAATAAATTTGTAACTCTTATTTTTATGTTAGATTCTTCTCCCGAAACAGGCAAAGATGAACCGGAAAGTGTTGACTCATCTGATCTCAATAAAAGGATTCCTATAGCTGCCAAGGAAAGACAAGGTTCTTAAATTAAATTATTTCGTCTTTATGAATATAATTTAAGCCAATTCGATTGAAATAATTCGTGAATTATGCAAAAACTCCGTAGTACGTGAACATTTTATTGATTTAATGCGACAACGTGACATCAATGGGCATAGTCCATTTGAGACCGCGATATACCAGCGTGCATATTCAGCTGCCCAATTGATGTGGCAAACTGCAATTGATGTTAAGGACTGGAGTCAAGGTTGTTCTTGATAGTTTTATATGATTTTATTTTTTTCTGAAGGAAATGATGCCATTTAAAACTTTATTTTTAGACTTAAGAAAACATCTCCAACCGCTTATTGTGACTGCTGGGAAATGTAAAGCTTCGGTTACTGGAAATAATGCAAAGAGGGAACAATTGCTTTCTGGTTTTTTAAAATTTTTTAGATTATTATCAAAATTTTGATAGGAATGTTACAGTGCCCTGCATTGATTGATGGCCTTAATTCTAAAGGGGAGCACATTTTACTCTTTTTGGCTCGCACTGTTGGTCGCCAGGTTTTTAATAAATTTTTGTTTATTTAAAATGTTAATGAATAGTTGATAGAACAAGAAGGCTATGCAAAGCGTAGTAAGCGCCCTGGACCAACCACAACAACTACAGCTTATGGCGTTCCTATTCCTGAACATGATCTTGAACCACCAAAATTTGCTAGAAAAGGTTTCTTTAATTTAATATGTTCAAATCTTAATTTAATTTTTAGCACTCGATTTGGCAATAGGAAATTGGGATGTTGTAAAAAGTTTGCTTGATGTTGGTATCAAAAAGCCGAATACTCTCATTAATTCTGCTTTCACAGAAGCTAATGGAACTTTACTTGGTTTGAAGAAATTTTAATTTTTTAAAAAATTTCTAGTACTTTTTAGCAACAATTTCTGACGATATTAACAAAGCAATCCCAGCACCCGATGCTCCCAGCTTAATTTATCCACTTTCTAACCAGTCAAATGCTGCACAACCCGGCACATCCACTTCTGCTGTTGCTGCAATCCGTGATTCTTTAAACAATTACCGAGCTGCTGCTATCTCTGGCGTACTTTCTTTAGTTCGTGCTAGTCTACCTGCCGCTCTTTCTCTCAATTCATCACTTGAGAAAAAGGATCAAAAGAAGCATAAAGTTATTGCTTTTGTAGCAAAATGTCGACGAGTGTTTCAGGTTTTTAAACTTTTTTTTTCTTTTTTTAACAGAAATTTTTAGGCGTTAATTAGTTATTCGTTGCTGGAATTGATTGGAATCACTGATGCATTAATTTCTCCAATTCGTCTTGGAATCGTTAAACCTTCAGCCAGCATTGTCTCAAATGAGGATGTTTTGGAAGTTTTACAGCAACACTTGACCAACGAGCAAGATTTGTCTTCATTAATTCGGATCTCAATGCAAAGTTGTGATCGCAATGAAACGTCTACTGGAACCAACAATGCACGTATTATACAGTTTGCTGATTTACGACGAGGTGATACTAGTCAAGCGACTGACATGGCATTGGAACGTGCTAGCGATGATGATATGTCAAGTATATATTTTTTATCAGTTTATCATTTTAATTTTTTCTTAAATTAGATGAAGATGATGACGATGAAGAAGATTTGGATGCGCCTGCAACAATTTCTAGAACTCGTGAAAACAGCAATACTTCATTTAGTGCTCGTGAGCGAACAATCTCTGAGCAAAGTCGACGTCGTCAAGAAAATGCTACTGGTTTAGATGAGAGTTTGGATGAACATGAAGGGGTTTGTTTAGTCTCGGAAATTTTTTAAAAATATTTTTTATTGTTAGGAAGATGCTTATGGAAGTGATCACGATGACATTGATGATGATGACGACGATGATGAAGTTGAGCCATATTTTGACATCCATGACGATGATGACGACGATGATGATGGCAAAGATGAGAGAAGCTAAAAATGTGGCAAAGATTGTTTATTCAATAAAATGTGGTATGGATTGTCTGAAGCTCTCGGAGCTTGGAAGAGTTGGATGTTGGGAAGACCCTGGGCTGAGGGGGGAACCCCAAACCCATTTTTAACAAACAAAAAAATTATGTGATAAAAAATACCACTTGTAAAGAAAAGGCCTTTTTGCTTTCTTCTAAACGAATCCGCAAAAATCCTTTTTTTACAAGTGGCTTAATAGTGCTTTTCCGTTTTTCCATCTAAAAATCTGCTGTTTTGCTAACATTTTGTATTTTGAAAAAAATAAAACAAAATATATCGACGCAAACGGAAAAGCACTAAAAATAATAAAAACACATTTCATTCAAATATCTTTTTGACCTTTAGATGTGGCGGAAGCATCTTTGCCACATTTTTAGCTTCCGCCACATCTAAAGGTCAAAAAGATATTTGAATGAAATGTGTTTTTATTATTTTTAGTGCTTTTCCGTTTGCGTCGATATATTTTGTTTTATTTTTTTCAAAATACAAAATGTTAGCAAAACAGCAGATTTTTAGATGGAAAAACGGAAAAGCACTATTAAGCCACTTGTAAAAAAAGGATTTTTGCGGATTCGTTTAGAAGAAAGCAAAAAGGCCTTTTCTTTACAAGTGGTATTTTTTATCACATAATTTTTTTGTTTGTTAAAAATGGGTTTGGGGTTCCCCCCTCAGCCCAGGGTCTTCCCAACATCCAACTCTTCCAAGCTCCGAGAGCTTCAGACAATCCATACCACATTTTATTGAATAAACAATCTTTGCCACATTTTTAGCTTCTCTCATCTTTGCCATCATCATCGTCGTCATCATCGTCATGGATGTCAAAATATGGCTCAACTTCATCATCGTCGTCATCATCATCAATGTCATCGTGATCACTTCCATAAGCATCTTCCTAACAATAAAAAATATTTTTAAAAAATTTCCGAGACTAAACAAACCCCTTCATGTTCATCCAAACTCTCATCTAAACCAGTAGCATTTTCTTGACGACGTCGACTTTGCTCAGAGATTGTTCGCTCACGAGCACTAAATGAAGTATTGCTGTTTTCACGAGTTCTAGAAATTGTTGCAGGCGCATCCAAATCTTCTTCATCATCATCATCTTCATCTAATTTAAGAAAAAATTAAAATGATAAACTGATAAAAAATATATACTTGACATATCATCATCGCTAGCACGTTCCAATGCCATGTCAGTCGCTTGACTAGTATCACCTCGTCGTAAATCAGCAAACTGTATAATACGTGCATTATTGGTTCCAGTAGACGTTTCATTGCGATCACAACTTTGCATTGAGATCCGAATTAATGAAGACAAATCTTGCTCGTTGGTCAAGTGTTGCTGTAAAACTTCCAAAACATCCTCATTTGAGACAATGCTGGCTGAAGGTTTAACGATTCCAAGACGAATTGGAGAAATTAATGCATCAGTGATTCCAATCAATTCCAGCAACGAATAACTAATTAACGCCTAAAAATTTCTGTTAAAAAAAGAAAAAAAAAGTTTAAAAACCTGAAACACTCGTCGACATTTTGCTACAAAAGCAATAACTTTATGCTTCTTTTGATCCTTTTTCTCAAGTGATGAATTGAGAGAAAGAGCGGCAGGTAGACTAGCACGAACTAAAGAAAGTACGCCAGAGATAGCAGCAGCTCGGTAATTGTTTAAAGAATCACGGATTGCAGCAACAGCAGAAGTGGATGTGCCGGGTTGTGCAGCATTTGACTGGTTAGAAAGTGGATAAATTAAGCTGGGAGCATCGGGTGCTGGGATTGCTTTGTTAATATCGTCAGAAATTGTTGCTAAAAAGTACTAGAAATTTTTTAAAAAATTAAAATTTCTTCAAACCAAGTAAAGTTCCATTAGCTTCTGTGAAAGCAGAATTAATGAGAGTATTCGGCTTTTTGATACCAACATCAAGCAAACTTTTTACAACATCCCAATTTCCTATTGCCAAATCGAGTGCTAAAAATTAAATTAAGATTTGAACATATTAAATTAAAGAAACCTTTTCTAGCAAATTTTGGTGGTTCAAGATCATGTTCAGGAATAGGAACGCCATAAGCTGTAGTTGTTGTGGTTGGTCCAGGGCGCTTACTACGCTTTGCATAGCCTTCTTGTTCTATCAACTATTCATTAACATTTTAAATAAACAAAAATTTATTAAAAACCTGGCGACCAACAGTGCGAGCCAAAAAGAGTAAAATGTGCTCCCCTTTAGAATTAAGGCCATCAATCAATGCAGGGCACTGTAACATTCCTATCAAAATTTTGATAATAATCTAAAAAATTTTAAAAAACCAGAAAGCAATTGTTCCCTCTTTGCATTATTTCCAGTAACCGAAGCTTTACATTTCCCAGCAGTCACAATAAGCGGTTGGAGATGTTTTCTTAAGTCTAAAAATAAAGTTTTAAATGGCATCATTTCCTTCAGAAAAAAATAAAATCATATAAAACTATCAAGAATCTATCTCCTTCGGGTGCCTAAAATATTTAAATTTTAAATTTAAAACGTTTATCTACCTTCACTCGAGTAACCGCCTCCTGAGCCTGCGCCATTCTCGAACTTTTTGTGGTCCGTCCGTCAGAACTCATTTGAGTCGAACCAAGATATCGTGCTCGGAAAAGAACGCCCTCTTCGTTTTAACATTAACAATTTTTTACTAAAATCAAACATACCTATAAGCACCGCAGGTTCATGAATAATTACTACAAAATATAAGATCTTGAGTTGATCTACATTGGCCTTAATGTTCAAGGGTAAAATGCCCTAGACCTAATAGAACTAGGTTCAATTCACGAATCAATTAAGAAACTCAGGAGGGAAATTAGGTTAGGTTAATTATATTATACCTTCTTTTTTGCTGCCCTTCCGACTTGCTAATCCATTAGAATTATCAGTCGCTTCTTCGCCACTGGTTCCAACATCATGTTTATTTCTGCTTTCTTGGGCTGATTCCATAGTTAAAAGCCCATCAGTTTCATCGTCATCATATTGCACGCTTTTTACTGCATCTTCAGTTTCTGTTAAACGAATCGGCACCGATTGTTCAGAAAAATCTGGTTCAAGTCGTTTTTGTTCATCACGTTCGCGCCTCTTCAGATAGGACTCCCTGAATCATTTAAATATTCAGTCTATTCTCTCGAAATTTTAACTTTAACTTCTTTCTGTAAACACGCCACATGGCAGCCGCATAAATTATCGAAAAAAGGACGATAGAGTCCTCGGAAATTCCCGTGGATAGACACAGCGAGTAGGCACGTTAATAATAGGCAAGTTTTACCTTTTCAGCTACTTAGGCCATTTAAAGAATAGGCAAGTTGCTCTAGCTGAGTAGCCTATTGTTATTTTTGGTTTCGACTTATTGGTTTCGATTCCACTACTGGTTTCGATCTTATTGTTAGAAATGTTTTATCAACACCAACAGCAAAATCCTCAACCAACAACATTGGAAGCTAGTGCTTATCCATCGCAATATTGTCAACATCAACAACCTGAATCACAATTAAACCAACAACCAATAGGACCAACAGAAATAGTGTTCCCACAGTTACTGCCACAGGCATCAAATTTTGATTCGGACATATTACAGCAGCAGTCTTGTTCTGCTTCGAATCAAATTATTCAATTGGAGACAGAAAAAAATAGTTGTGACCAAGATTTAACAGGATTAACCGGGCGTCAGAATTCTACTAACGCTGCAGAATCTACTATTGGAGAGTCGGCTGGCATAAATGACAATATTCTCCCTGCTGACCAATCAATATGGGTTATGAGGTTCGTTTGAATTATTTTTTCTGTACGTATACTATTTAAAAATAGTAATGGAGGTATTGTAAAGTTAAAATTTCGAGAGAATAGACTGAATATTTAAATGATTCAGGGAGTCCTATCTGAAGAGGCGCGAACGTGATGAACAAAAACGACTTGAACCAGATTTTTCTGAACAATCGGTGCCGATTCGTTTAACAGAAACTGAAGATGCAGTAAAAAGCGTGCAATATGATGACGATGAAACTGATGGGCTTTTAACTATGGAATCAGCCCAAGAAAGCAGAAATAAACATGATGTTGGAACCAGTGGCGAAGAAGCGACTGATAATTCTAATGGATTAGCAAGTCGGAAGGGCAGCAAAAAAGAAGGTATAATATAATTAACCTAACCTAATTTCCCTCCTGAGTTTCTTAATTGATTCGTGAATTGAACCTAGTTCTATTAGGTCTAGGGCATTTTACCCTTGAACATTAAGGCCAATGTAGATCAACTCAAGATCTTATATTTTGTAGTAATTATTCATGAACCTGCGGTGCTTATAGGTATGTTTGATTTTAGTAAAAAATTGTTAATGTTAAAACGAAGAGGGCGTTCTTTTCCGAGCACGATATCTTGGTTCGACTCAAATGAGTTCTGACGGACGGACCACAAAAAGTTCGAGAATGGCGCAGGCTCAGGAGGCGGTTACTCGAGTGAAGGTAGATAAACGTTTTAAATTTAAAATTTAAATATTTTAGGCACCCGAAGGAGATAGATTCTTGATAGTTTTATATGATTTTATTTTTTTCTGAAGGAAATGATGCCATTTAAAACTTTATTTTTAGACTTAAGAAAACATCTCCAACCGCTTATTGTGACTGCTGGGAAATGTAAAGCTTCGGTTACTGGAAATAATGCAAAGAGGGAACAATTGCTTTCTGGTTTTTTAAAATTTTTTAGATTATTATCAAAATTTTGATAGGAATGTTACAGTGCCCTGCATTGATTGATGGCCTTAATTCTAAAGGGGAGCACATTTTACTCTTTTTGGCTCGCACTGTTGGTCGCCAGGTTTTTAATAAATTTTTGTTTATTTAAAATGTTAATGAATAGTTGATAGAACAAGAAGGCTATGCAAAGCGTAGTAAGCGCCCTGGACCAACCACAACAACTACAGCTTATGGCGTTCCTATTCCTGAACATGATCTTGAACCACCAAAATTTGCTAGAAAAGGTTTCTTTAATTTAATATGTTCAAATCTTAATTTAATTTTTAGCACTCGATTTGGCAATAGGAAATTGGGATGTTGTAAAAAGTTTGCTTGATGTTGGTATCAAAAAGCCGAATACTCTCATTAATTCTGCTTTCACAGAAGCTAATGGAACTTTACTTGGTTTGAAGAAATTTTAATTTTTTAAAAAATTTCTAGTACTTTTTAGCAACAATTTCTGACGATATTAACAAAGCAATCCCAGCACCCGATGCTCCCAGCTTAATTTATCCACTTTCTAACCAGTCAAATGCTGCACAACCCGGCACATCCACTTCTGCTGTTGCTGCAATCCGTGATTCTTTAAACAATTACCGAGCTGCTGCTATCTCTGGCGTACTTTCTTTAGTTCGTGCTAGTCTACCTGCCGCTCTTTCTCTCAATTCATCACTTGAGAAAAAGGATCAAAAGAAGCATAAAGTTATTGCTTTTGTAGCAAAATGTCGACGAGTGTTTCAGGTTTTTAAACTTTTTTTTTCTTTTTTTAACAGAAATTTTTAGGCGTTAATTAGTTATTCGTTGCTGGAATTGATTGGAATCACTGATGCATTAATTTCTCCAATTCGTCTTGGAATCGTTAAACCTTCAGCCAGCATTGTCTCAAATGAGGATGTTTTGGAAGTTTTACAGCAACACTTGACCAACGAGCAAGATTTGTCTTCATTAATTCGGATCTCAATGCAAAGTTGTGATCGCAATGAAACGTCTACTGGAACCAATAATGCACGTATTATACAGTTTGCTGATTTACGACGAGGTGATACTAGTCAAGCGACTGACATGGCATTGGAACGTGCTAGCGATGATGATATGTCAAGTATATATTTTTTATCAGTTTATCATTTTAATTTTTTCTTAAATTAGATGAAGATGATGATGATGAAGAAGATTTGGATGCGCCTGCAACAATTTCTAGAACTCGTGAAAACAGCAATACTTCATTTAGTGCTCGTGAGCGAACAATCTCTGAGCAAAGTCGACGTCGTCAAGAAAATGCTACTGGTTTAGATGAGAGTTTGGATGAACATGAAGGGGTTTGTTTAGTCTCGGAAATTTTTTAAAAATATTTTTTATTGTTAGGAAGATGCTTATGGAAGTGATCACGATGACATTGATGATGATGACGACGATGATGAAGTTGAGCCATATTTTGACATCCATGACGATGATGACGACGATGATGATGGCAAAGATGAGAGAAGCTAAAAATGTGGCAAAGATTGTTTATTCAATAAAATGTGGTATGGATTGTCTGAAGCTCTCGGAGCTTGGAAGAGTTGGATGTTGGGAAGACCCTGGGCTGAGGGGGGAACCCCAAACCCATTTTTAACAAACAAAAAAATTATGTGATAAAAAATACCACTTGTAAAGAAAAGGCCTTTTTGCTTTCTTCTAAACGAATCCGCAAAAATCCTTTTTTTACAAGTGGCTTAATAGTGCTTTTCCGTTTTTCCATCTAAAAATCTGCTGTTTTGCTAACATTTTGTATTTTGAAAAAAATAAAACAAAATATATCGACGCAAACGGAAAAGCACTAAAAATAATAAAAACACATTTCATTCAAATATCTTTTTGACCTTTAGATGTGGCGGAAGCTAAAAATGTGGCAAAGATGCTTCCGCCACATCTAAAGGTCAAAAAGATATTTGAATGAAATGTGTTTTTATTATTTTTAGTGCTTTTCCGTTTGCGTCGATATATTTTGTTTTATTTTTTTCAAAATACAAAATGTTAGCAAAACAGCAGATTTTTAGATGGAAAAACGGAAAAGCACTATTAAGCCACTTGTAAAAAAAGGATTTTTGCGGATTCGTTTAGAAGAAAGCAAAAAGGCCTTTTCTTTACAAGTGGTATTTTTTATCACATAATTTTTTTGTTTGTTAAAAATGGGTTTGGGGTTCCCCCCTCAGCCCAGGGTCTTCCCAACATCCAACTCTTCCAAGCTCCGAGAGCTTCAGACAATCCATACCACATTTTATTGAATAAACAATCTTTGCCACATTTTTAGCTTCTCTCATCTTTGCCATCATCATCGTCGTCATCATCGTCATGGATGTCAAAATATGGCTCAACTTCATCATCGTCGTCATCATCATCAATGTCATCGTGATCACTTCCATAAGCATCTTCCTAACAATAAAAAATATTTTTAAAAAATTTCCGAGACTAAACAAACCCCTTCATGTTCATCCAAACTCTCATCTAAACCAGTAGCATTTTCTTGACGACGTCGACTTTGCTCAGAGATTGTTCGCTCACGAGCACTAAATGAAGTATTGCTGTTTTCACGAGTTCTAGAAATTGTTGCAGGCGCATCCAAATCTTCTTCATCGTCATCATCTTCATCTAATTTAAGAAAAAATTAAAATGATAAACTGATAAAAAATATATACTTGACATATCATCATCGCTAGCACGTTCCAATGCCATGTCAGTCGCTTGACTAGTATCACCTCGTCGTAAATCAGCAAACTGTATAATACGTGCATTGTTGGTTCCAGTAGACGTTTCATTGCGATCACAACTTTGCATTGAGATCCGAATTAATGAAGACAAATCTTGCTCGTTGGTCAAGTGTTGCTGTAAAACTTCCAAAACATCCTCATTTGAGACAATGCTGGCTGAAGGTTTAACGATTCCAAGACGAATTGGAGAAATTAATGCATCAGTGATTCCAATCAATTCCAGCAACGAATAACTAATTAACGCCTAAAAATTTCTGTTAAAAAAAGAAAAAAAAAGTTTAAAAACCTGAAACACTCGTCGACATTTTGCTACAAAAGCAATAACTTTATGCTTCTTTTGATCCTTTTTCTCAAGTGATGAATTGAGAGAAAGAGCGGCAGGTAGACTAGCACGAACTAAAGAAAGTACGCCAGAGATAGCAGCAGCTCGGTAATTGTTTAAAGAATCACGGATTGCAGCAACAGCAGAAGTGGATGTGCCGGGTTGTGCAGCATTTGACTGGTTAGAAAGTGGATAAATTAAGCTGGGAGCATCGGGTGCTGGGATTGCTTTGTTAATATCGTCAGAAATTGTTGCTAAAAAGTACTAGAAATTTTTTAAAAAATTAAAATTTCTTCAAACCAAGTAAAGTTCCATTAGCTTCTGTGAAAGCAGAATTAATGAGAGTATTCGGCTTTTTGATACCAACATCAAGCAAACTTTTTACAACATCCCAATTTCCTATTGCCAAATCGAGTGCTAAAAATTAAATTAAGATTTGAACATATTAAATTAAAGAAACCTTTTCTAGCAAATTTTGGTGGTTCAAGATCATGTTCAGGAATAGGAACGCCATAAGCTGTAGTTGTTGTGGTTGGTCCAGGGCGCTTACTACGCTTTGCATAGCCTTCTTGTTCTATCAACTATTCATTAACATTTTAAATAAACAAAAATTTATTAAAAACCTGGCGACCAACAGTGCGAGCCAAAAAGAGTAAAATGTGCTCCCCTTTAGAATTAAGGCCATCAATCAATGCAGGGCACTGTAACATTCCTATCAAAATTTTGATAATAATCTAAAAAATTTTAAAAAACCAGAAAGCAATTGTTCCCTCTTTGCATTATTTCCAGTAACCGAAGCTTTACATTTCCCAGCAGTCACAATAAGCGGTTGGAGATGTTTTCTTAAGTCTAAAAATAAAGTTTTAAATGGCATCATTTCCTTCAGAAAAAAATAAAATCATATAAAACTATCAAGAATCTATCTCCTTCGGGTGCCTAAAATATTTAAATTTTAAATTTAAAACGTTTATCTACCTTCACTCGAGTAACCGCCTCCTGAGCCTGCGCCATTCTCGAACTTTTTGTGGTCCGTCCGTCAGAACTCATTTGAGTCGAACCAAGATATCGTGCTCGGAAAAGAACGCCCTCTTCGTTTTAACATTAACAATTTTTTTTTATCGATGTTTACAACAAATCAGGAATTCCTATAATTATCCAGTAACATTCGAAAGTTTGTTTTTTTTAACCGTTTTAAATTTTCATTTCACTATTTCAGAAGTAGTCTTTCCGCCTGATGGAAAATTTCAGTTACCTGCAATGCCTCCTGAACCCGTTTATGATGAAGCGCTTGGCGAGGTTAAGAA
Source organism: Meloidogyne luci (assembly GCA_902706615.1). Taxonomy (NCBI): domain Eukaryota; kingdom Metazoa; phylum Nematoda; class Chromadorea; order Rhabditida; family Meloidogynidae; genus Meloidogyne; species Meloidogyne luci. The sequence continues at coordinate 5,109 of CACSLI010000307.1, read as the reverse complement.
AAAACTGAATAGGCGTATGATTGAGGCAAGAGGTTATGAACCTATACATACAGAGGTATATAATTTTTCAATTGAGTTCTAATTAATTTTAATTTGAATAATTATTTGTGGTTTACTTAAATGATCGTTTTTCCTTTTAGTTGGTTCACAAACAATTTGGACTTGCTGCTATCAGTGGTGGCTTCATAACTGGTGCTGATTTTGCGTACCTTCAAGTAAGTTTTTTTTATCTTTTTGATATTTAGCTGTTAACATCTTTTCTAAAATTGCCAAACTTTCTCAAGGAACATGTCAACAAATTGCTAAAGAAAAATCAATTTGCCGTTTGGCGTGTTGATGCTCCATGGTAATTATTTTTTATTTTAAATTATAAACTATCCCAAAATAGGTTACCACGGACTCGACGTTTAAGAGGCACAAAGCGCGGCGGTGGTAAAGGCCCTATCCATCATTTTGAGACTCCTGTTCGTGCAGGCCGTATAATTCTTGAAGTTGGTGGTTACATACTCGAAGCTGAGGTTTTCATTTTCTAAATAATCTAATGTATTTACTATTAGGCTCGTGCGATATTAATGACTTGTCTGCAGCGTTTCCCATTTCCTATTGAATTTGTTAGCGATGAACTACTGCAAAGAAGACGAGATGTTGAAGTTAAAATAAAAGAACAAAATGAAAATAAATTTGATTGGGAAACTATGATTAAGTACAACATGCAGGTTCAAAATTTTTGTTTTATTTCCTAGTATCTTTTCTTGTTTTAGGGTTGTAAATCTTGGCTTTCTCCTTATGATGTTATTTGGAAATGCAAATACAAGTAGAATATACAGTCTCAATCTTTAGTTTTTTATTTTTTTTTGCAAAAATGTCATAAATCCTAAAGAATGATTTGCGGAAATGAAGTTATTTAGCATGATATTTAAATAATTTTTAATCTTGTATTTTCTTTAATTTTGTGTCTTATTATAACTTAATGTTAATTTTGGAATTTTCTTTTGATGATCAAATTTGACATTTCCTGATGCATATTTTTGGAGAGGAGGAGGTTGTCAAATAATTATTAATGATCTTTGGCGGATAGGTTTAAGATTAGATTCAATATCATTTTTTGTCCACAAAATTCCCTAGCTTTATTTTAGGTGCTCTCTATTCCTTTTCATGTTGTGATTTTTATGTTGACTGGTTGTCCAATGTTAGCATTTGTTTTATGCCTTTCAACTTCTATTCTTCTTCATTATGAAATGGTTAGTTTAAAAAAAGTTTATGCTTATAATTTTTGTTTATATTAGGCTGTATCAACACATTGTGGAGTTCCAAATTGGCTACCGTCACTTTCGGCCGTAGTAGCCTATGCGCCTGAACGTTATATTTGGCGATTTCTTCTTGGAATCTCATGCACGCCACGTCTTGCAATGTCCTTTGCTTTCAGGTTTGATTTATTATTTATTCAAATATCTGAAAATAATCCACAGAAACTACTTAATCAGCTCTAGCCTTTGGCCTCTTCCGCTATTAAGCAGGTTCCGTTGGGCTTGTCATCTTGCTTGTGCACTCAATGCGAGTCTAATAAATGTTATTGCAAATTTAAACATTTCTTTATTCAGGTTATCGAGATTGTGTCACTTACTCTTCTTGCAATGATTTCTTCGGTTGAAGACCATTGTAAGTAAAAAACTAAATTTAATATCTTGGTTATGATCTCTTTCCAGTTTTGCATATGATTTTGTTCAACGCATTCGTTATATGTGGCACTTTACATATGGTGATTGCCACTTGGCTTTTTGACCTGTCTGGTAGAAGACGTTCCAGCAAAATTGTAATTTTTTTGGAATAAAAGTAAGGTTGGAAAATACTATATCCTTTGTTTTTACAGGGCGAAATCTCGTTTCAAGCCAAAGCATTTTGTTGCATTGGGCAAATTATCTCTTTGGTCTTTGCTCTCTACTTTTTTTATAGACATAATAGTTACTGCGAACCTGGAATGTATACACTTTTTGCGTTGGCTGAATATTCACTGATCTTGTTCAACGGACTCTTTCACACAACGATTTATTATGAATTTCAATCAAGAGTACTCTCGCTTGTAACGGCTGCTTTGAAGGCGAATTACTATTTGTTATCTTCGCATGATTATAGTGAAAAGCGTGGTACTTAATGGCAAGGGTTGTTGACTTTCAAATTTTTAAAATTTAATATTATATGTATATATGTACATTTTTGTTCTATTTATTAAAACACTTCTATGTATCAAATTCGTCTTTTAACATTTATTAGGATTTTCTTTAAAAATAGATTATTTTTTAAAAGTTAGGTGGTTATTTTTCATTTTCGAATTATGAGACAGTAGTGGGAGGATTATTAACTTTCTTGCTCAATGAGTGTTTCGTTTGAAGGGATTATAGTACATATAAAGATGACCTTTAACAATGACTTATGGCGACAGCTGTCACAGGAATTGGGTTTTTTATCTTTAGGTTAAATCTAGGGTGGCTTAATGATCAATGAATTTATCTTTTTTTTGCAAAAATAAGAAATTTATTTTTTCATATCCTTCTAATTCCTTCAACACAGTTTATTCCCCATATAATGAAAAGGATTCCCTGACCACAAAATTTGTATTTCTTAGCTTGGAAAGAATACTTGTCCTTAAATTAGATTATTTTTGCCGTTTTATTTTAACAATGTTTAGATTATATCTTTTACATAATTTTTACAATGTTTTTTTCTGTCAATTTTATCCTGCATAAAAATATAATACATAAATTAGAAAATCGTAAAATTAAATTTTATTTTTTCACTATCAAAGATTTTACTATAAATTTTTTTACAAGATAATTTTCAGGGCCATTTTATTTAACTTGTACATATTTAGAACAATATTTAATCCACATGGGAGTCTGCAATGAGAAGAGTGAGGAAAGTTTGCAAATTTACCATAGATGAAAATTATAGCAGCATAAAAACTTTAACATCAATTTTAATACTTACTATTCTTGTTGGTGGAATTTATTCGACAGTTGTGCCATCAGCACTTCCTCAGCAAAATCATGATCAATCAGTTGGAGAGAACATGGAAATGATTGGTGAAACCGAGGCAGACTTTCGTAGGTTATTTTATTCTTAATTTTAATTAGTGGCCAATCCGTTTACTACCGATTATGCGCTGTTGTGAGGGAGAAGAGCGAGGCGGCGTTTCATTTGTTTGCGCAGGCTTATATTTAATCAAAAAATTGACTGGGCCGATCGTTGTTACTTGTTTTGATGTGAGACTTCAATTTTTTCACGACGTATTAAGAAATTCCATCGATTGAAAAATAGTCAATTTCATTTCACTCGATGTAAAAAGATAAAATATTAGTTTTAGAATTTCCTTGTTGATTTTTCTTATTACTAGTTCCCATTCCTTCATTAAAATTAATTCCAACTTCTCAAAAAAAGTGGCGATAATCCTCCGTATCCTCTGCCTTCATGCACATGCTCATTGTCTTCTAGATCAACACAAATAGAATCTTCGCAACCTTTAACAGTTAGTGATCAACGCCTTAGTATGAGTAATGCCGCTTCGTCTTCAAATACAAGACAACTCTGCCCTGTTGAAATTCGACAGGTTTCTTCTACAATCGGGCAACATCAACAAAAACACGTTAATATTCCTGTAACTACTGTGATAAGGGCAGTGCCTCACCAACCTCGTCCTCTTCCCTCAAGTGCAATCTCACCTTATTCTTTATCACAATCATTTTCTCTTCAACACTTCTTCAAGGCTCAGAATCTTTAGTACTTGATAGTCCCGGCAGTTAGAACGAGTCATAATCGTATTCATCAGAATACAGTTGGAACTTCCTCTTCATTTACCTCCTCTCTATAAATGCTCTTTGGAAGGTGTTGGATATATGACTACGAATGCAAAATTACTTCCGCCTTCAACGGAACAGACGGAAACGGAATATTACTTTCAGCAGAGCAGCAACGAGAAAAAGAACAGCAGGAACAAACAAACAACGGACTACTAAGAACAGGAAGAAATCCTCAACAATGCAAAATGTTAAGTGGCGGAGTATCGTTAAACAGCGCACCAGGAAATGTGCAGCCAGAGGCAATAGTTATTCCTGCCAATTCTCTACAGGGGGGAAGATTGCCCTTTTGCCGTTCATTGGACTGCGAAATCATGTAGATTATTATTTGAAATAATTTTACATGACCTTTGTTGTTTAGATTTGCTTGGCTTTTTACTCTCATCGTTGGTTTAATCCTTCTTTTTATCCTTGTATTTGGCTGCGTGGTGTTTTCAAATATCAAAAGTAAATAGCTTGATTTTATTGTACTTTATTCGAAAATGTATTTCTCCCATTATTAATTGAGATGTTGTGCGAGAAGTTTTTATGACAAAAACGTATATAATAAGAATATCTTGTAAACGGATTGGCCTTTAATACATACTTAATTCTTTTTATGTATTCATTGCAGAGTTTACCGATTGTGATTCATCTATTTGATGCTTCTCTTCGCCAGGGTCAATTCTCACTCCCAATTTTTCCAAAGGAGGCAATCACTGATTTTAAGGCGCCTGACATAAACGATGATGTTGACAACGAAGAGAGTGATATAAGGGAACAAGACAATGATAATAAAATCACTAGGTCTCCATTGTGACAATTCAATTGATGACAGCAACGAGATTGTAGATAAAGAACGTGCTGTTCACTATCATTCGTTGCCAGACGACATTCAAGTATGATAAAATTGAGTAAATTTTACAATAATGTAAATTCTATTGGGTTTAAATTTAACTTTCTCGCACATTTATCTCACTTCAATTTTGCAAGATTACTTGTCTCCCTTGTTTTTAAATTCTTATATACTAACGTTCTCTATTTTTAGTGTATTTACACGTTTATGGCGAAGCCAAGAGAACGTGTGAGGCTTCAATTCACTTCTTTTCAATTAGCGGGTACTGCGAATCAGTAATTGTTATTTTTTGATTTTATATTTTTTTAAATTTAAGTTGTGAATCAGAATATGTTGATGTTTATTCAGAATTAGAAGACCCTACAGAAGACCTGCTTTCTGCGAATTTAGATGCTCGGTACTGTGGAACGGTTGCACCAAATG